>JBANCZ010002950.1:0-14016 GCA_037040025.1 Sphaerogastrella javana
TAATAATAATAATAATAATAATAATAATAATAATAATAATAATAATAATAATAATAATAACAATAATAATAATAATAATAGGCACAGCTTGTGCGCTTGCTCTGTGCACAGTTTACGATCGTTCCAATGCCTCTGGCATGCGATTGAAAACTGCTGTGGGATTTCTAGCATGCGACAAGCCATTCGGTCGCAAGGGAAATTCTCTCTTGCACACGAAGTAAGCAACAAACAAAAAGTACCAAGCGCATAGCCAAGGCAGGCAGCACGAAGAGAGCGAAGAGAGCGGCAGCACGAATATAGCAGCAGCACTGTGAGCAAGCAAGACACAAATAGAGGAGGAGAGAGAGAAGGAGCATGGCTGCCCGGGTTTGCTGCTGCTGCTGCTGCTGCTTCTGCTGATAGCTTGCATGTATGTGTGAATATATATATATGTATATGCGAGAATACGTGTCTGTGTGTGCGCAAATTGTGGGTGTGCGTGTGTGTGTGTGTATGTGTGTGTTTATACGCATTTTTTGGCGCCGGTAAAATATTCGTTTCCAAAAATTGTTTGACAGCACAAAGGAAAACGAATAAAACTTTCGCTTTGGCTATGGCCTCAGCTTTACCTTTGCCTTTGCCTTTGGCTTTGGCTTTCGGTTTGCAAGCTAAACACATACACACATATAGAGTGTGTGTGTGTGTGTGTGTGTGTGTGTGTGCAAAGATTGCATGGCTAATTAGACATTAGGCAATTATTAATACATTTCAAGTGAAACGCACAGGACACAAGCAAACATGGCTCAGATGCTTTCTCCATCGCTGCGCTTCCTCTCGCTCTCCCTCTCGCTCTCTCTCCCACTCGCTCTCCCACTCGCTCTCTCACACGCTCTTCCATTCTCTTTGCCGTTGGCTGTGCCTTTGCCCTGCTTAGCACTGCTTAGCACTGCTTGCTTCCTGCTAGCGCGTTGCCAAGTGGGCCAACGCCTTCAAAGTGTTTACAGCTGCGTCATTAAAAGCGCCCGTCGCTATTTATTTTCATTTTTGCGTACGCATTGCTCATAAAGGGGCACAGGTGGATGGGGGAAAAGGGCAGAGCAACTGAAGGTGGATGTGGAAAGGGAAATGGATGTACATGAGGATGTGGATGTGGATGTGGTACTGGGATGCGGCATAGGATGTATGGCAGACAGGGACGGAGCTGGTTAAACAAAGGGGTGCAGAATGTTGGTCACCCTGTTGCAAATGACGGTTTCTGTTCTCCTTCTTCTTGTCCAACATATTCTTCTTCTTCATATTCTTCTTCTTCATCTTCTTATTCTACTTTTTCTGTTCCTTTTTCTTCTTCTTCAGCATCCTCTTTTTCTTCTTCTTCTGTTCTATTTTCTTTTTCTTCTTCTTCTCCTTTTTATTCATCCTCTTCATCTTCTCCTCATTCTTCTCCTTTTTCTTGTTCTTCTCCTACTTCTTCTTCTTTATATTCTCCTTATTCTCTTCCTTCTTCTTCTTCCTCTTCTTCTTCTCCTTCTTCTTCTTTCCATTACAATTTTCTTTTATTACATTCTCATTCTTATTTGTAGTGTTATCATTATTATAACTATTATGTCTGATATTGCATTAACAGTTGTAACAGAAAGACTGAATCAACATCTGTTAAAAGCTTACAGCGCTGTTAAATGTATTTGATTTGCTTTTAAAAGGAATAACAGAATAACTTAGTTGTAAATTATGTTATCTGGTTGCACTGCCCATGTTAACAGCGCTGTTAAGATAACAGTCACTCTAAGTCTATAGTAACATTATGTTAAAGCTCTGTAATGTTTTACAGCATGTTAGCGATCGGCGTTGCCAGATCATCGTTCCGAGTTGAAGCTCGCATTATTATTGCTGCTGTTGCTGATTTGATGTCACCTTTTTTTTTGTTGTTTACAGTCACATACAAATATTTACTCACATATGTATATAAATATTTACACACACACACACACGCATACACACACACACACACACTGGTAGACGTTTATTTGTTTACTTCCGCGACGACATTTTGAGCG
This sequence comes from Sphaerogastrella javana, assembly GCA_037040025.1. Classification (NCBI taxonomy): domain Eukaryota; kingdom Metazoa; phylum Arthropoda; class Insecta; order Diptera; family Drosophilidae; genus Sphaerogastrella; species Sphaerogastrella javana. The sequence goes on from JBANCZ010002950.1 coordinate 2,034, forward strand.
GTGCTGCTACAACATAAAACAAATAAAAACACACACACACACATACTGCAATATACATATTAGAATACACCATAGGTATATATATATATATATATATATATATATATACGTATATGTATATATATCTATATATAGACATTTAGACATACAGACATTTCTAATTACTTAGACTGCAGCACAGCAAACATCTTCATTTATGTATGTTTATCCAGAGTTAAGATTAAAAAAAAATATTTTCTGTTGCCATTGTTCGATAAATTCTTTTATTCGATCGTAATCGATATATTTAAAACATTCAATTAATAATAATAATAATTAATAATTCTTATAATTAGCATGTAATCAATATTTACAATGTTCTCAAAAACAATTTTGCTTAATGCCGATGTTTAATAATTCCCATAATTTTAATCGATAGTTTTAAAGCTTTCAAAAACTAATTGTTTGAATATTTATTTCAATTGCTTACAACCAATATTTTTAAAACTTTCAAAAGCAATTTTATTGTTGCTTCTCTTCGATAACTTCCACTATTCGCTTCTAATCGATATTTTTTATTTTTTTGTAACCGCTGTTCGATATGTTCTACTTTTCGATAGTCATATCGATATTACTAAATCTTACATTTTCGTTTCAATGCCAATGACCGATAACTGCATATCATGCCAACAATAGCACACATCGCTGAGTTTAACTACGACTAGAGGTCTCATTTTAATTGATTATGTTTAATTTTACTACGATTAGACGATTACATTAAACATTTAAGCGATACTCTCCAGTTTTATGGCCGCACAGTGGACACATTTGGCATGTCACGACGTGGGGATGTGTTATAACAGCCAAGGTCAAATCAGCCGAACTAAAACTGGACTCAGGACCCATGACACATTAAGCATGATGTTGTTGTTGTTGTTGTTGTTAGGGGGGGGATAGTGCTGAAGTCTAATCAAGCCTAAAGCTTTGGTAAGGCAACTGGACGCAAGCAGGGCAGCCACAAAGGGCAATGGCGGTCACCTCATAGGGCTTGCAGTCGTCTGTGGGACATGACTTTTTTGTCAAATGTGTGTCACGACCTTACGCACACATGGCCACACCACCAGCACTAGGCAGCAGTAAAAACCACGGATACGGGCCACGTTTAGGGCTGGACCGGAGCCGGGTCGGTGTGTACTGCAGGGTGCTTACAGGCAACTTATTCTAATGACGCACCAAACTGAACTCTGTTACGCTAACAAAGAAACACGGCCTCTCCATCAACCAAAATAAAAACACGGCAGTGCCCATAGTATTCACAAACTCAAAGAATACTCACATTCAGTGTTAAAGTACTCATATAATCGAACTAATAGATTTTTATTCATACAAAAGTTTATACAGTTTAGGCGTTCTACGAAAAATGAATGCAGCTCAAACGAATTAGTGGCTACCAGTTACCCTGTAAACGTAAACCAGCTATTTGTAATACTATCAGTATTTAAGCATTGTTATCGATAATTCAACGACAACATTTATAATTATTACTTCTATATACATTCTAAATTGTTGTAATTATGTGCCCAATCATCTTTAAATACAAGTAGAACTTGAACCATATAGGTAGAATGGATTCTTGATATTTTTGTTGGTTAGTTGTCACGGGTGCTACCTGAGGCATGTGACTACCTACCTTATGCGGCTGTTGCGGTTGTGGCAGGTGGAGCAAAGGCTTGAAGCGACGCAACACGTGCACACTGACACATGCATGCCTAATAAATTAAATACACACATGTACGTACACCAATACGCTGATAGAAAGAAAGTGGTAGAAAAAGACAACAGGCAAAAAGTGAGAGACAGCCAAAAGGTGAGTGTGTGAGAGAGAGAGACAGAGAGAGAGAGAGAAAGAGAGAGATACGAGAGAGACGAAAACAATCAAATATTCAAATATGCTGCTTGCCAATCATTCACCCAAGTGTTCAACCGCAAACTAAGACGAACTCACGCTCAAGTCCTTTCACGCCGACCTACCGACAGACCGACCGACCGACAGACCGACAGACCAACAGAGAGACCGACCTCCCGACAGACCTACTGACTGACTAACTGAGTGAATGACTAAATGACAGCCTAGGGGAATGTATGTGTGAATGTGTGTGTGTAGGTGGGTGGGTGTGTGTGTGTGGGGGTGTGTGTGGGGGAGCACACATCCGACCCGTATAAGTATGCTATAGATATTCAGCAAATGTTAATCCAATCGCATTGCGGTCTTTTTGTAGTTCGTCTATATGGCAATGCCGCCAGTTGAAAGCATGTGTTGATTTTTGTTCTTTCCATCTTGCCTATAGAGGAGGCAGGGTGGTGGACGGGTTATATGGTTATATATGGTTTATCAGAGGAAAAAACCAAAGCCAAATATACCATCAGAGCCGAGCTGAGACCCCAGACCTTCATACGGTTCAACCTTCTGGCCCAGATCGAGATCCCAGCATCCAGGCAGTCGCAAGACTTCTCAAATTCTTATGCTCTTTGACTGCCTTGCTAATGAAATAGTCGGCTCAAATTTTATGCGCATTCGATATGGATGTGTGTATGTGTGTGGTTGTCTGTCTGTCTGTCTGTCTGTCTGGGCGTGTGTGTATCTTTTAGAAATGACAAACAAAAAGTCTAACGAGACGAGGGCAAACGACGAAAAAAGGGTTTCAGGTTTACCACTGTTGCTTTGCGTCTACCCGTTGAGCTATGCCACATTAAAATTCAAAATACGTTCGCCAAAAGGCAAAAGCCAATTTCAACCTTCGCTGGCTGGCAAAATTCATTTGGCAATCGACGACTGCGATGACTACGACGGCTCCGACGACCACGACGATTCCGACGACAGACGGCGGATGAGCATGACTATACCAATGGTTGACCCACAAAATTGTAACCGCCGGCTGCATGTGGCAGCTGAATGTGGTGCGCTCCACACGCTCATGCATAGTCAAGCGGTTCATTCTGTTGGCAGCAGTGCCACACACATTGGATCCACTCCGTTCAGGCTGTTAGCCCCGCCAGCCCCGACCACGAAAAAAATTGTGCGGTTCGTTTAGTTCAGCTCAGCTCAGTTCAGTTTAGTTCAGTTCAGTTCAGTTCAGTTCAGTTCAGCTCAGTTTAGTTTAGTTTAGTTAGTCAGCTGCCCGCTTCAAGCCAAACACTGCACGAAACAAGGCAGCCCTTTTTATGTATCTTACAGATACGAAAGGCAAGTACCCTATACGGATAGATAAAGATATAGATATAGATATAGATGTATTTGCAGATAATGATAAGTCCCATACTAAATCCAATTATATAGTAATCATCATAAAAAATAAATCTTATCAGATAAGTAAGTAGAGGTGCATCTGACAGATACAATATGCAAACACAGATGCATCTTTTAGATATAAAAAGCAATTGTCCAATATACATCAATTATTCTCAAGGTAAATATATACAAGCTATGGTTGTAAAACTCAACACACGAGTATCTTAGATCTTATATTATAAAGCTATACAAGATGTAACAGAAAAGTTACAGATAAATAGATCTGTATAGAGATATACCTATACTTAGAAACTCTTACAGTGCATAGATAGTTTTGGCCACATATTTGTATTGTATAGATCTAGAGAAATTTAATTTAGATATCAATAGATAATTAGAATAGCATCAACCTATAAGTTAAATGTATGTTGAAATGTACGCAGATTTGTTAAAAAGTAAATTTTATCACGGGATAATTAGACAGATAGGACAGATATAAATGTTTTACAGATAGAGATATAGAAATATTAATATAGATAGATTGTAAAAAGAATACATAGACAGCTCAAAAATTAAAATTTGTCAAAAGTTTGTGGTGTTACATAAAATATATGGAAACGCATTAGATCTCAAACAAAGGGTATAATAAGCTCAACCGAAACAATTCAGCCAGAACAGAAAAACAAAAACAAAATACGTACCATTTATGTGTCCCGCATTATACTGTGGTTTATCTGACATTTACGCATTGCAAAAAAAAAAAGAAAAAATATTTTATGCTTCATGAAGTTCTATCATCAATATTCTGTATTTGTGTGTGTGTGTGTGTGTGTGTGTGTGTGTGTGTGTGTGTGTGTGTATCGCATGCGTAAATGTCTGAAAAGATGTCCAGTAATATGAGTTTTGAACACGTAGTGACAATAAATTTTGTCATGCTGCGCTGTTTTTGAAGCTTTGAACCTTATAAAAATTTATAAGAGTCAGTAAACTTGTGAAGGTCATCGCACAAACAACAAAAATAACTCACAAACTTAAAAGCATCACGTTGTTAATGTGCCTGTTCCTATTATTATGATTGTTGTTGTTGTTGTTGGTCAACATAATTGGCATTAACCTTACTACAAATATCACAGATGTTAACCTAGAGCGATCGCATAAGATATACAAAATTGTGATACGATATATGGATTGCAATACAATATTCTATTTATATGATTGAGTATTCCTCTTCTTAAAATACCTCAAAGTAATACAACGTATATATACTTGAGAATTATATCATTATAAAGAATATTAAATGATATAATGGTATAAGAATATTTAGATCTTTACAATTGATACAGTTTTTTCATTCGCATGATAAATGACTCAACTCTGACAAATATGAGTATATATTCTACTTTTAAGCGCATTAACACTTTGGGTATTAGCTGCTAAAATGCAAGGGAATTTTCCAACCCAATTATCCTATTTTTCCCCCTTTTTTTCGTAACTTAGTTAAAGTCAAAGCCGAGGTATGATGAGGTTGTGCCAAGTCAAGCTAGTTAGAAACATTTTTTTTAGAATAGCTTTTTTATAAGGCTTTGGAAAAAAACAAAAAAAATGAGAGCTTGCTTTGATGTGTACTAAAAACAAAATAAAATGAAAAGAAAAAAAATGGAAAATCAAGTACTAGGAGTCTAAGCTCAGTTAAGAGCATGACGGACAACATTGCAGCTGCACCATCGCCATCGCCATCGCCATCTGCTGCAGTGACGCCACTTGAATGCGCAAACACAAAGACTCGCATATGAAGGCTCGTTCCGGGCCTAAACAGATGATGGGACTACGACATGGCACACATATGCACTCACACACATACAGATATACCGATATACAGATGCACATACGTATATACGTGTGTGCAGACACATATAAATGTGAACATAATTCGCCTGGGTCGTCCTTGACGGAATCCTCTTTAACTCAAAGCTGGCCGACTAGCTAGTCGCACAGACAGTTAGACAGTCAGTGTTAGTCGGTTGGCCAGCTGTTGGAAATAGTACTACTCACACACAAACATAGATACGTATATGTATATACATATGTATACCATATACCATATATGGTATATATATTTATATGTATGTACATGCATGCACATAACTCACACCTATACACAGAGGACTGCAGTCGAAAGCGAATATTTAAAAAGGACAATACGTACATATTTCGCATTTTTTCCGCCTTGTTTTTCGACCCTAGCCTGGGTCAGTCTCACATATTATACGCCTGGCGTTGTGAGAGAGCCTGTAGTCGAGCGTACTCGAACATAACATAGTCAGAGTTCAGCTAACAATTAAATACACCAGTTATCGATTAAATTTATCGATTCATAATAAATGGAATGAATATCTACTATAACTATGTAACTATATACAGCTTTAATTGGAACATATATCATTCTATATCCTAGAATTCAATACACTGATTGAAGAGATTCTATGTCCATTGAGCATACCCCTGCTGTAGTCGAGCCTGGGTATTCAAGGGGAAAATAAACGAGGGAAAATCCTCTGTCTTCGCAGCATCGTCGCTGCTCAAATTTACTCAAGTGAGAAATTTGAAAACGTCCAGTAAAATAAAATGAAATGCGGCATAAAAAATGAACCAAAAAAAAAAATAAATAAATAAAGTGTAAAATAAAATATTTGCTTTACCATTGAACGATAATTCTATACTCTACAAATCAAACAAGTAAAATTACAATAAACACTACATATATACATACTATAGTATTTAATATTCATATAAATGTGCAAATGCCTAGCACTTTTAGAGTAAATAAAAAGAAAAAAATGTAAAACGATTTGCATAAATAAAAAAAAAATATATATAATATAAGTTCCCCCACTAAACGAAAAAAAAAATGAATGCGAAGTGGCGGGAGTAAATAACTTCTGGCGGAAGTTAGAGCAACTAGATTTGATTTCGAATCAGAAGCAGAATTATAACAGTGTGAGCCATAGAGTTAAAGACGGAAGCACACGTACGGTATATTAAATAAATTGGCATTCCTTTACGATGCGGTACGATAGGGTCAAAAGTGGGTGTGCCATGTAGGAAAGGGAGAACTGGAATGGGGGGGGGGAAATAAGAATCGTATTCATTAAAAGGGTGTAGGATTATATGGTATATGGTAATAGGCTACTGAGATTATAATAATATAAAAAGAAATTAAATACTTGGTAATGATTTCATTACAATATTAAGATTCAACTTATCCTATCTTTAATTTAATATTTAGATCTACTGCTGACCTACACTAAACAATTGTAATATATTTGTAATATATAATTATCAAGGGAGAATAGGAAATGTTTACCAATTTCCTTTGTAAAAAACATATATTTTTTATTCAATCAACTATAGAGATTACAAAAAGAGCTTGCTATAAATAAGATTATGAACCTCATACCTGTTGATAATATAATAGATATTTAAAGCAATTCTTATACGTGAAATTGGAACCAAAGAGATGGATAAAGCAATTGCTGAGTTGTAATAGATACATTCACTGACCTTACTAACTTTCACAGAGTTGAGCTTTTAACCTTGATGAGTGTTTGGCCTAAAGTAATACCAATTGGCGTAGAGCGCCTGAAGTCAACTGCCAATTCAAACGACAATGCCAGTACACAATCACACACTCACACACACTCACACACACTGACACACACTCACATACACTCACATACACTCATACACGCACACATTTAGGGAAGCTAAATGTCTGTATATCTACACACGGCAAGGGTAGATTGTGGCCAAATCGGTTTGGGCCAACTACAATAACAACAACTTCAACATTAACAATAACAACAACAACAACAACATGCCCATGGCATTGCGAGTCACTAAAAAAAAGGCAAAAACGAAAATAATAAAACGACTTCAATCTACTTGGTAATCCAATCCAACACCAACACAATTGAATTTATGTAAGTTGAACAGCACGGCAACCGAAAACTGCACACCTAGCTGTAGGAGAACACCCAGTATACAATTATAACTGACTAGTGAATACCCTGCTTTGGACAAATCCGTTAACAACAAGTATTATAGTGCAAAGATCCTTGGAAATAAATTTTTAATTTGAATGGTAAAAACACTCCTATATTTTTAAAATCTTACATTTTGAAACTCAAATAGGATTGTTAATAAACTTTACAAATAAAACCAACTACAATATAATGAAATAAACCTATTCGTTGTTTAATTGTATTTATACTGAAACATTCAGACGTGCCCGTTGATCAACTTTCAATGCCAGGGTATAGCAGTCGTAAAAAGGGTACTTGGGGCGCAAACAAAGTTTGCGGTCGTTAGGAATTCGAATCCGGCGTTTGGTGTTTTTCTATAATTATTTCAGCACTCTTTGAACCGCCTTTCGGCACTCTGAAATCATCGATGGTGGCCAGAATCGAACAGCGGCATCTTTTTACAGCTCCGGGTGGTATCCATTTGGTCATTTGCGCTAATAGCGTGGGCAGGCAGCATGCCACATGCAACATGCCACATGCAGCAAAACAACGGTAGCAGCAGCAGCAGCAGCAGCAATACCCAAGGCAACATAATGCGATAACTTTCATTGTCCGTACTTCCAATGGCTAGCACATATTTCAAAGCATCCCCACACTAACCCAACAAATCTTCCCAACAGCACCCTCTCTTCTCATACAACCCGCTGGGGTGGTGGTGGGTACAAGCGAACCCCAAGCAGCATCGCCTTGACTCTGGCATGCGTTTGTTTGCCAACTTGATGAACTATGTGCAGGATGCTTGCTATTTCTACAGCATCCAGTGCTCCTGCTGCTCCGACTGCTTCTATTGCATCTACTACATCTACAGCTTGGTGTTCGCTATGCTGCTGGGCAAGCTTTGGCATAGTTGAGCCATGCCAACCACTCAGCAACGAATACAAACATTGAGAATGCACACATAGGCACCGCTCTATCAGATCATATAAAATTAAAACATTTGATCTCTCTCTCTCTCTCTCTCTCTCTATCTCTTTCTCATTTATCTATCTCTCTCTCTCATTCTTTGACTTCTCGATTGTGTATTTACATTTGCTTTTGCTTTCAAAGTGAACTAACTTTTCAAAAAAGCTTTAAAAATTTCACTGTATATTTTTAAGCAGATTCCAAGCAAATGGTTCAACTTTAGGCAAATGGAAGTTCGAATAAGGACTAACCCTTACAACATATAATATATTTTGTGGAATTATTCAAGGAAAGATTAATCAAAAGTTATTACACTAAATGTAATGCATATATACCTTAAAAATAAAAATATATAGATCGAAATATCATAGACGGTGCTCCCTTTACAAATCTTTATAGGTATGCTATTAAACTTTAAACAATAATTAAATGATATATGATATAAAAAGGAACCACATAGAGCACTTTTATAATACATATATCAACTAAACAGCTACACACATATAAACAAATTTACAATCTTACGACTCTGCCTCCTAAATACTAAATGAGTTATAACAATAATTGGTACTTCAAAATAATTAGTATATAAGATGGGTTTAAACTGATAGGCATGCATTGTTCTTTAAATGGAATTGTGTCTATTATTTAAACTGTCTTTTAAAATACAGAATAGATTAGGGTATGTCAGATAGGGTGCTTCACTCAGTTGAAATTATTTGGATTATTGTCATCATTAGTTAAAGCTAAAGCGTTTAATCTTTGCCATTCAGCGAATTGTCGTCCCAGTGATTATTACTGTGTGAAAATCTTTTGCAATTTCCTTCTTTATACATTGCACACACATATATACCATATAGATATACCTATATATGTATATATATTTTTTTTTCCTTACAAACATACATTTATTACACTTTTATATTGTTTGGCTAGGGCCTGATTTACTACGAGGACAGGCAATTTAACTAGAAACGCGGCAGTTGCAACGCCAAGGACACGGATATACATAGCTATATATGCATGTGTGTGTGTATGTGTGTATGTATATATATATATATACTTATATATACTTAATAGTACTAGACCGTCTGACTGTCAGTCGTAGTGTATATCTAGACTCAGACCCGCTGCCCCATTAGGAGGTACACAAAGCTTTTGTCTTTTCTGTCATTATCAACACCGCCGTTTTGCGTTTTCATCTTTTCTTCTTCTGCATGTGTGTGTGTGTGTGTGTGTGTGTATCTGTGTGTATATGTATGTGTGTGTGTATGTGTTTAGTTGTTTGTATTTGCCTCTGACTTGTTTTGTTAGACATTTTGTTGCTTATTTTGCTTTCGCCTTCGTTTCCACTCAGTTCAAGTGTTTTGCATTTCATGCTTTGCACAAGATAAAAAACAACGCTCATTGTTGTTATTATTGTTGTTATTATTGTTGTTGTTGTTGTTGTTGTTGCCGTTGTTGCCACGTCTTCATCATTATCATCTGCGCTGCATCATGACAGTTGGCGTCCTTTTAAAAAATTAACACAGTTGCCAGCCAACAAACTTGCTAGCAAGGATAAACACGGGCCTAAGACAAGACAGGCCTTAAGAAATGTTAACAACAAAAAATTATTATGACGAACAGTCGAGTGCCACCGACATAATGAGATCTTATACCAAGTCGAAAATATGTTACAAATAATACATAATTAATTATAAAACAATTAATAATTAAATTTTCAATTTAATTTGAACTAATTTCGATATAGGGTTGCTATCTTCAATATCAATAATCCCATCAATGAATGTTTCTGGATATTCATTATCTCTATGCTTTACAATATGTATCCATTCATACTCTTTATATTCATGATAATATTAAGTTAGATTGTTTATCAGATACATGCCCAACTGTAAGTAATTATTGGCAATTGAATATACTCACCATAAATGTACATCGTTTGGTTTATCTGCATAATCGGGTATCCATGCGACCATTTAAAGTGCCATCGAATCAATTATACATTTATTGCATTAACCCACATTAGTCAACATTCGATATCCGTCAGACATCGGAGGGCCATTCACATTGTCACATGCATGTGCCAAGAGCAGGCCAAACAATTTGAGATTGTCACTGGATTTTGATCTGTTTGTTCCCCGGGGCCTGGCTCGAGCTACCTTTGTAAGTATGCACACACGATGTACATATAACATAGTATACATATGTATGTATGTATACACATATATATATATATATATATACATATAGAGAAATGTATGTACATACATATGTATAGTCTTACATTTGCACACAAGTCCGTGGTCATAGCAAACTTCATTTTATATGGCAGCTGCTCTTTGCTTGGCAAATATTTGAGCTTATGCCCCACCGATACATATACACATTATAGTTCCACACATTCACTGAAAACACTCATACACACTCATATAGAGAAGGAGATGGGGAGAGAGGGAGATGGTTAGTGGCAGAGAGGAGGGAAGAGAAACAATAGCAAGAGGCCCCTTGAGTAGTTATGAGTGAGTCGAACGAATAATTCTCTGTGCCATTGTCTCAGCAACTCAGACATGCGACATACTATACTGTGGGCCAAGTATGATTAAGTATGCATTTATTTTGATTTAAAAAAATATATTAAATATATTATATATAATATATTAAATCTCATATCTTATAAGCAAATTCTTTAAGCAACACTTTTTAACAACGCGAGCTACCATTGTGAACGAATTCAAGGTCTAAAACTCCATAAATACCATACAATCGAAGAAGCTCCGTATTTGCCAGATTTAGGCCCGTGCGACTTCTTTTTGATTCCTCTTAAGTTTCCGCTCCGTGGAACTCGTTTTAAAGGAGTTGAAGGTTATCGCGGCACATGCGTATTGTCTCTAATGGGGACTACCTTGAAGGCGACAAAATAAATTTGGATGAATAAATGGAAAATGTGGGTTTTATTAAAACAGTCCCGGTACGTTTTTGAAGAATGTATTTCCAAGTGGAAGTAAAAATTTGATAGCTTGTTGTTATTAAAATTAAAATTATCTGACGTACAGAAACTTAAACTTATCTCTATACTTTTCATATATACTGAACCCACTGTGCGTGTCTGAGTTCTCAACACTGACAATTTAAAAATATTGTGGGTCAGCTTTGTATAACTTGATGTTGCTGAAATAATATTATATATAAACAATTTGTATGGACTTAAGCATGCGTGTATCTAAGTGCATAATTGTATTCATTTTCACATGGATTGCGTGCATTTTAGATATAAACTAAATACTAGAATTTGTTCGTAAATCTATATATATATTTGTGTGTGTGTGTGTATGTGCATAAACTTCAAACTGTACTTAATTCTTGTATAACTGAAATTTGCATTTACTCAAAAATGACAAGCAAATTATATGTATAGAAATATAAATCAGATGTTTTGATAATAACCAGTTTATATATAGCAAAGTGGATCTATTAAGTTTATGGGGGTTTCACACTTAAACAGTTACTAACAGAGAGAAGGAATGTTCAGAGACAGCTTTCAAAATGATGCGTACTACATACGTTTATATACATTATAATACATATAATATTTATTATTTTAGAGCTACGAGTTTATGCCGTTGTTGATATAATACAATGTCATAGTCATCAAATCGTATTGATTAGATAACATATTATCAGACCGTCAATTGCATTTTATTTTTTTTTTTTTACAATTCGTAAA
>JBANCZ010002951.1:0-14014 GCA_037040025.1 Sphaerogastrella javana
GAAAAGACTATACTGCCCCAAAAAACTAAACACAGGGTCCCTACTGTCGGGCCAGTCCCTACTGTTGGATATTTTTTCTATAGAAATTTCAGTAAAGCAAAGCAACTTCCGCTATTTATATATGGATCTGGCGTTGCAAAGTGTAGCACGACTAGTGCATACCCTGTATCAATTTTAATTATTAGATTTAAGTTATATTTTTTAGTTGAATTGTTTGATGGAAAAATCATATTTGTTGATGGGAAATTTACAAAATTTTTTTCTCTCTCAAAAAAAAGATGGAAATTCTAAAATTTGCTTTTAAAATTTTTTTGTATTTACATTATACCGATAAATATGTCCTACCTTAATGGAAAAGATATACATATATATAACAATTGCCATATAGTAAAGCAATACGCCTCAAATTCGACATATGGTTCGCTTAAGTGTTTTATTTCAATATATATTGATTAAATGTTTGATTAAATATATATATATTAAATGTTCCCATTCTTCTCGAACTTTTTGAAATTAATGCTTGAAATCGGATATGTGTGGTATATATTAATGTCCCACCATACGTTGCATTGCCTATGATTTGTATAATTTATGAATTATGATTAATAAAGGTCTGGCTAAAAAAGTCTGGTAACATTTAAGCAGATATAGTTCCAAATGATCTAAAACTTCAAAGGTTAAAAGTTTACATATACACTTCTTCCATTCTCTCTCTTTTTCTATCTATCTATCTGTCTCTCTCTCTCTCTTTCTTCTTTTTTCTCCCTCTTTCACTGTCTCTGTCTTTCTCTCTGTTTACAATGTTCTATTGCTTTCGCTTGCTTTTACTTACTGTCATTGCCTCTGTCTGCTCACAGTTTGAGCTTCCCACTATCAACTTGCACCCAGTTACTCTAAAACTGTTCATGTTTCGGCTTATTAATTATACATTTACGCATTAGTTGAATACCTTCAATTCAATTTATACTCCGTCTTTCTTTTTGCTGTTCTCTCTCTTTCTTTCTCTTTCTCTCTCTCTCTCTCTCTCTCTTCCTTTCTCTCTCTCTCTCCTACATACGTAGGCGTAGCGCGCTCGATTAAAAGTTTGCATAATTAATCATTGCATTTAACAATTTCCTTTATCCGACATGCTGCACGACAGCAACAACAACAACAACAACAACAACAACAACAACAGCAACAACAACAACAACAAAAGCGACAACAACAACAGCGACAACAACAACAACAAAAGCGACAACAAAAGCAATTCAACGCCCACGCATTCTATAACTTGTTATAGTTATTGTTGTGTTTCCTCTGTTTCCCGTATTCCCCCCCCCCTCCCTCCCTCTATCAACCCCTTCAGCTGCCACTGGCAAGAGTCTTCAGTCGCGACACAGTGCACAGAAATAAGTTGTTGGACAACTTTTATTCACATTACCAACACTACGAACTCCTCATTCCCCACTCCTCACTCTGCACTCCATGCGACAGTCAAACTAGCAATCCACCGCCCCTGCCACGCCTCCTTTGGCAGTTTTGACTCTTCAGCGGCACCTGGGAGCTGAATTGTCTTCGTGCGGTAAACTTTGTAATAGTTTTGCTCACTTACCCACCCCCCACCCCTCCTCCTCCTCCGACACCTCTCCACCCTTCGCAGCCTACCTCATATTTTGGTTTGTGCCATGTTTAACAGTTTAGGCGTCATTGAGTCTGTGCAGTTGCAGCAGCACTGTGCACTGCACAATGGTCAATGCCCGGACAAAGAATTGAAGAATATACAGAGACAATATACACATAGCGAGAAAGAGATAGATGACAGAACGAAAGAGAGAGAGAGAGAGAGAGAAATGGATGGAGCGAGAGAGATGGAGAGAGGAAGAGGTAGACAGCAGGTGGGAGGGAGAACCGGAAGCGTTGCCATAGTCGCCGCCGTCATCGTTTGTCCCTACGTCCAAACAAAATCAAAGGGTGTCTCTCCCCCCCTCCCACTCACTATCACACACACTCTCTCTCTCTCTCTCTCTCTCTCTCTCTCTCTCTCTCTCTCTCTCTGTCTCTCTCTCTCTGTGTCTGTGTGCTCAATACAAATACCCCAATATGCACTCAACTGTGACCAAGCTCAATTTGTTGTAATTACACTCGACTCTACAGTTTGAGAGTCTGTACAGTTGCAGCGGCACTTGGATTGATTTCATTTCAATTAAATTGCAATCAAACATATGATACTAAATAATAATAAATCAGTGAAATTTAATTGCTAGTAAATATTCTAGAAATAAACAAAAACTATGTCATTGTTAGCTAAAATAACTTTAGTACAGTTTCAGAGTCACAACATTGCATTGTTTATAATTTCAGCTGTATTATTGATTCGTTTCCTTATTCATTCATGAAAATTTGATGAATAAAGGCACAAAAAAAGAGAAATTCCCAACTGGCAAGGTTTGACAAGAATTGCGATAGACAGTTTGTGCTTTGTACAGTAGAACAGTTTTAGGGTCACTATATTTGCAGTGTTTACTTTAAAAGCAGCACGAATTTCCCAACTAACAAGGTTCGACAGCCATTACGATAGACGAATTGTGGTCTGTACAGTTTTACAGTCATATAATTGCAGAGTTTATTATTTTAATGTTTTATTATTTGTTTATTACAACTTTAACTTTAACGTTTGACAAGCATTGCGATAGACAGTTTTTGTACAGTTTAAGAGTCACAACATTTGAATCGCTAAATTTCTAACTGACATGGTTTGACAAGCATTGTGGTAAACAAGATGTTCGCTGTACATTTGTACAGTTTTAGAGTCACAACCATGTTGTGCATAAACAATTTAAATGTTGTATATTTCATTTTGTTTATATTAAATATTCACCACAGTTTGACAAATACAGGCACGAAATTCATAATTCCCAAAGTTTGACAGGCACAACAGTACAGTTGCACATTCACTTGTCCACTTGTGATGACGATTTTGGCGATTCTGGCGCCTCCGGGGGGGAGGAAAACGCCCAATCGATGAGGCTGCTCGTCCCCTTCGAGAATATATACACCTATACGTTTTTATCAAATAAGAGGCAGCAGGAGCGTGGCAGGCCCCAGAGTACATATTTTCTCAATCAGGACGAGCAGCCGCGTCGATTGGGCGTTTTCCGACACCCCGGAGGCCGCTAATTCAGAAAAGTCGGTCAAAATCGAAGAAATTTCGAAAATCGAGTAACGGGATCGATTTTCGCTTTTCAGCGCTACCTGAGGGTGTGGTACAGCGCCTCAGTGTTGTTGCTCGCCTGAAAACGGCGCAATTGGGACGGGAGGAGGGTGGGTTTTGGCTCAATCGGCTGCGCATCCCCTCCTGATCAGGAATATATATACTTTGCGGGGTCTGCCACGCCTCCTGCGCCTGTTTTTCGAGCTTCTTTTTTGAACTTTTTTCTTTTCCGAGCGCGCTCTACGGGTATGCTGCAGCTGTTAGAGCTCTGTAAACGGCACAGCAGTGGCAAAAAGAATCGGCGAAGGCATACAGTTCTTCTCAAAATAATAGGATAGCCGATACAGCGATTTTCCCGCGATTTTTTGGCGATTCTGGCGCCTCCGGACAGCCGGACACGGCTCAAATCGACGGCGCGTCCAATCTGGTCGGGTCGATAACGGCCAAATGCGGACGGGAGGGGCGGGGGGATTTTCGGCTCAATCGGCTGCGCATCCCCTCCTGATCGAGAATATATATACTTTTTGGGGTCTGCCACGCCTCCTGTGCCTGTTTTTCGAGCACTCCAGCCGATACAGCGAGAGACTGCTGAGGCACTGCAGCCGACTCGCAAGACGATTAATACCCGCTCGGCCTCTAAGACGACTTAAGCGGCAAGGGTTTTCGCCAAGACCATGGGGAGTTAGGAGGGAAGCTGACTCTATTTATATTTATATTAAATCCTCATACAGAGGTTCGGTTGGAGTTAAAAGTATAGCCCTGTGTTGTTAAGGTACATTTCCACTGCTGTACGGATTCAACACTTAAAATAAAATAAATACTCAAACAAATTATTTTGTAAATTCTTCTTTTGGCCTGCTCGTTCACTCACAATAAATATTTAATTAAATTCACGTTTCGTTTGTCAAATTATATAATATTTGTTGTTGTTGTTATATTTTCTTTATTTTTTTGGCTAGTCAACTAGATTCAGTGGCCAATGCTTTGGCAATAAACAGAAACTAGAACAAGACGCACACACACACACACATGCTCACAAACACACACGCGTATCTCGTATCTTGCCTTACTTTGCCTTCGTATGCGCTAAAGGGGGCGAGGGGCGGGCTATTTGCGTTTTCAGTAGCCAGAAAATGTTCTGAGCTGAGTTCTGACGAGACGACCAGAAGCAACGACCGTTCAACTACGACTGAACTGAAACTAAACTCAGCATTAAATGGAAAATGCTGAGCCACAAGCACGACTCGGTGTATGTGTGTGTGTGTGTGTGTGTGTGTTGTGTGTGTGTGTGTTGTGTGTGTGTGTGTCGCAACCGAACGATGGCGAAGCAAGAGACACACAGCAGGCAGCGCAAAAACAGCGCGAATTTGAGTGGAAAGCCCAGCAGGATAGGAAAGCACAAGCAAAGCAGCTGACACACATTTCTCGCTTTGTTTTGGTTGTGCACGGGCGTGGATAATGCTCGTGCTGTGAGTGTGAGTGTGAATGCGAGTGTGAGTGCGAGTGTGAGTGTGAGTGCGAGAGTGTGTGTGTGGGCTGTGGAAATTATTGTGCCATTGTTAAAGATTGAAGCATTCGGAGCTGCCACTTGGAGCGCCTCATAAATGGGGCATTGTGATAAGGAGATACAGCTGACATTCGCCTCGAAGGGCACGTATGTACACAAAAGGATAACCCAAATGACAGAATATACCAAATATATAATACATTATATATAATACATTATTCATTCACATATGCTTATATACTACATTGACATACATAAGCACAAAAACGTAGACATATATAGTACATACAGTGACCCATATATGATTCCATACAATAACTGGCGATATGAGAAAAACAATCTATATACTAACACCATCAATTGAGCTAAATCCTTAATTATTTTTGCCCAATTCATATTTACTTAGACGATATGTATGAAAATAAGCCATGTTCGATACGATAATATATCATATATTATATTATATAAATATATGTTTAAATACATTTTTTGATTTCATTTATATGAATATTTCAAATATTTTATATTTGTTTTATCAATTTGTTTGCTTTAAATTCCATGGACTTTACTTCATAAAGTTTCTAGGGTGCATTGTGTTCCTTCAATGATGAATTCAAATCAATTAATGATGTCTTTGTTTGCTGTTCAAATTCGACCTGAGGCACTGTCTGACGCCTTGTAGACCTGTAGACCTGTACTTGTGTCTTTCTTCCTTTCCCTCTCTTTCTTTCTCTCTCTCTCCCTTTCTTTCTTTTTCTGTCCATGTCCTGCTCTTTCTCTCTCTCTCTCTCCCTCTCCCTCTCTCTCTGTGTGTGTGTTTGTCTGTAAAGGGTGGTGAGGTTTTGCATTGACAGAGAGTTGAATGTAAATATTGACAGTATATATTCTAACTAATTTGCGACGTCAGCTCATTATGGCCTACACACACACATACACACACACATACACACACACATATACACACTTGAATGAAGTAATTTGTGACACACTTGTTGGTATTTTTGTTGTTGTTGTTTGCAGCAATACAAATCCCGGATCTGGTGAGGGGCAGGATGCACTGCTTGAATGATTGACCGGCTACAGATACGTCGCTTGGGTGCAGCTGCAAGGAATAAACGCACGGGAGGCGGCGGTGGCAGCGGCAGTGGCAGTGGCGTTGGTGGAGGTGGAGGTGGCATTGGCGGTGGCAGCGGCAGCTTTCATTCAGCCAGTGGAATCACAACACCAGCAACGGCCAGCACCAGTTCCTCCAGTGGCAATAGCTTAACACCGCAACAGCATCAGCATTCACTCACGCATAGCCACTCGCATCCACATTCGCATCAGCATTCGTATCAGCATACGCATCCGCATCATCATCAGCATCAGCATACGCAGCATCAGCATCCGCAGCAACAGCATCAGCATCAGCACCAGCAGTATCCGCACTCCCATCTGCGTAGCTCGCAGCAGCAGGCGAGCCACTTTACCTTCAATCCGTCACCGGGTAGCAGTCCTGGCAACGGATTGGGACCACGACAAGATGCCACCAGTACCCTCAACAGCCCAACGACCATTGTGAACTCTGGCAGTGGCAGTGGCGGCGGTAGCAGCACTGCCTTTGGTATGCAGCATCAGCACCAGCATCAGCAGCTTGCTGGATCAGCGGCTGCGTCCGGTGCAGCAGCTGGCATTGGCGGGCAAAGCGCCAGCAATGCTCATAACAATGGAGCCGGCTCCTCTGTTTGCCCAGTTGGAGGCGGTCTTAATTTATTGGGCGGAATTGGCGGATTGGGCGGTGGCGCCGCTGCCGCCGGCATGGGCATCTGTGGTGGCATTAGTAGCACTGTGGGTAGTGCTGCCATCACGGGTGTACCACCAATTGGACTGGGCATCGCTACCGGTATTGGCAACAAGATCATGCTCGGACGCAAACAGAGTCTTAAAGGCGGTGAGCCCTTCCTGGCGGACTACGGCCCCGAGGAATCGCTCAACGAGAGTGCCGACATAGAATGGGTGAACAAACTATGGGTACGACGTCTGATGCGTCTGTGTGCCCTCATATCGCTGGCCTCCGTCTCACTCAATACGCCCAAGACCTTTGAGCGATATCCATCGCTGCAATATATTACATTCGTATCGGATACGGCTGTGACTGTGCTCTTCACGGCGGAGATGATAGCCAAAATGCACATTCGTGGAGTATTACATGTAAGTTAACCAATTGATCCATAATAATATATATTTTTTTAGCAGAGCACTGCTACCATATTATCGAAATATCGGTTTGGACTATCGATAGTTTAAGTTTATTCCAAATAGTTATTAGATAATTTGTTGCGAATGATATAATTCATATTTTATACACTTGTATAACGATCCAACAATGTGATATTGCTTTACAGGGAGAGGTGCCTTATTTAAAAGATCATTGGTGCCAATTTGATGCTTCTATGGTAAGCTTCCTCTGGGTGTCAATCATATTGCAGATATTTGAGGTGCTCCTAATTGTGCCAAAGTAAGTCTTTATTGTGTTCTGTCTCATGTGTTGTTATAAATAATAATATTTTTGTCTATACTCATAGGTTTTCCTATTTATCTATAATGAGGGCACCGCGTCCGTTAATTATGATACGTTTTCTACGGGTCTTCCTAAAGTTTAGCATGCCCAAGAGTCGCATCAATCAGATTTTCAAGTGAGTATTCAATGTTAATATTACATACAGTGTAACAGTAGCATAATCTACGTATTTTCTGCAATTACAGACGTTCGAGTCAGCAAATCTACAATGTAACGTTATTCTTCCTGTTCTTCATGTCGCTATATGGGTTGCTGGGTGTGCAGTTCTTTGGAGAGCTAAAAAATCACTGTGTGATGAACAATACGGAATATGATCTATTGGGTAGACCGTAAGTGTAATGAAATCAAAGCTAAGAAATCTTTCAAATCTGTTACATTCGACTAATAGGGTGCTCACAATCAATTCTCTGGCCATACCGGATACCTTCTGTTCAATGGATCCCGACTCGGGCTATCAGTGCTCGCCGGGAATGCGCTGCATGAAGATGGATTTCCTTAGCAGCTATGTGATTGGCTTTAATGGATTTGAGGATATTGCAACAAGCATTTTTACGGTGTACCAGGCTGCCTCACAGGAAGGCTGGGTCTTTATCATGTACCGAGCCATTGACTCTCTGCCCGCGTGGCGAGCGGCCTTCTACTTCAGCACAATGATATTCTTTCTGGCGTGGCTGGTGAAGAACGTCTTCATAGCTGTTATCACGGAGACTTTCAATGAGATACGTGTGCAGTTCCAGCAGATGTGGGGTGCCAGAGGGCACATCCAAAAGACAGCCGCCTCACAGATACTCAGTGGCAATGATTCAGGTTGGCGTCTTGTCACTATCGATGACAATAAGCATGGCGGTCTAGCACCAGAGACGTGCCATGCCATTCTGCGATCACCTTACTTTCGTATGCTTGTCATGACTGTCATTCTGGCTAATGGCATTGTGACGGCCACCATGGCATTCAAGCATGATGGTCGGCCACGTCATGTGTTCTATGAGAATTACTACTACATAGAGGTGGTATTCACATGTTTGCTTGATCTGGAGACACTCTTCAAGATCTATTGCCTGGGCTGGCGTGGCTACTACAAGCATTCGATACACAAATTCGAGCTGTTACTCGCTGCGGGCACAACACTGCATATAGTTCCTATATTCTATCTGTCGGGATTGACATACTTTCAAGTGCTGCGCGTGGTGCGCTTGATAAAGGCATCGCCCATGTTGGAAGGATTCGTGTACAAGATCTTTGGGCCAGGAAAAAAGTTGGGATCACTTATAATCTTTACCATGTGCTTGCTGATAATCAGTTCGAGCATATCAATGCAATTGTTTTGCTTCTTGTGCGATTTCACCAAGTTCGAATCCTTCCCGGAAGCATTCATGAGCATGTTCCAGATTCTCACGCAGGAAGCGTGGGTTGAAGTCATGGATGAGACTATGATAAGGACGAGCAAAACGCTGACACCTCTTGTAGCCGTTTATTTTATACTATACCATCTGTTCGTAACGCTCATCGTGCTCAGTCTTTTCGTGGCGGTCATTTTGGATAATTTGGAGCTGGATGAAGATATCAAGAAGCTTAAGCAGCTTAAGTTTCGCGAGCAGAGCGCTGAAATCAAGGAGACGTTACCCTTTCGACTACGCATCTTCGAAAAGTTTCCCGATTCGCCACAAATGACAATACTGCATCGTATTCCCAACGATTTCATGTTGCCCAAAGTCCGTGAGAGCTTCATGAAACACTTCGTTATTGAACTGGAAACAGACGATCCATCCCTCGTGGAGAACTGCAAGCGACCAATGTCGGAATGCTGGGAGTCCAATGTGGTGTTCCGTAAGCAGAAACCGGTGCGCATCATGAACAAAACCGCAAAGGTGCGAGCCGCTGGCAGCAGTCTGCGTAAGCTCGCCATCACTCACATAATCAAGTAAATATTCTAGAATAATTCTGTATAAGAACTATGTAAATAACTTACTATGCTCTCTATATATGACTATTTTCTTGTAGTGATAGCAACAATCAGCGCCTTATGCTTGGAGATTCGGCCATGTTGCCCGTTGTGGGCACCAAGGGTGGTCTTAAATCCCAGGGCACCATCACACACTCGAAACCCTGGAGGGTGGATCAAAAAAAGTAAGTGCCTCTTGCCCCTAGGTGGCATGTTTCTTGTGATTTTGTGTACGCTACCATTTTACAGATTCGGCTCACGCTCCATACGTCGCAGCGTTCGTTCCGGCTCCATCAAGCTCAAGCAAACTTACGAGCACCTCATGGAGAACGGTGATATTGCTGCCGCGCCACGTGCCAATTCCGGACGTGCCAGACCCCACGATCTAGATATCAAGCTGCTCCAGGCCAAACGCCAGCAAGCCGAGATGCGACGCAATCAACGCGAAGAAGACCTGCGAGAGAACCATCCATTCTTTGACACGCCGCTCTTCCTTGTGCCGCGCGAGAGTCGCTTTCGAAAGGTGTGCCAAAAAATTGTCCACGCACGCTATGATGCGAGGCTTAAAGATCCACTCACCGGCAAGGAACGCAAAGTGCAGTACAAGAGTTTGCAGTAAGTCGCAAGTTTATAGATACACTAACTCTATATTACATATAATATATGTATATAATAGTTATATATAGTTGATAACACATGTAACATTGGGTGCACGGTCTACGCGTGAAAAATACGTGATATATTACATATTTACTATTTTTATCTATACAACCGGCTAAAGCTACAGTATTTTGGCGACCTTCTCACCAACCCACAATCTACAACATACACGTGTGTTTAAATAATATCAATTCTGCAATGAATGTTTATAAAAATTCATTAATAGTTCTGTTGGAATATTTGGTCTGCTTCTTTTAGTTTTAAATACTATAAGTTTCGTGCACATTGACACAAGGTTTTTATAACATTTTAATTATACCATATTTACTGTAATATTGCCATGATATATTGAATGCAGAATGGAATTAGAATCAATAGAATATTAAACATTTAGCATTTACATTTTGTACATCTTCTGAAATTTTCATGATTATTCCCTCACATTAAAGACACTTTCGGAATAATTCATTATACTATGATTAAGTATAATATATGATATATTGTATGGACGCTAGATTATAACTGTTTTGCATTTCTTTTTTGTTCCCATGTAGTAACTTCCTCGGTCTGGTTACCTATCTGGACTGGGTTATGATATTTGCAACCACACTGTCGTGCATATCCATGATGTTCGAAACGCCAAGCTATCGCCTAATGGATCATCCTACTCTACAGATAGCCGAATATGGCTTCGTTATATTCATGAGCCTTGAACTGGCACTTAAGATACTCGCCGACGGTTTGTTCTTCACGCCCAAGGCCTATATCAAGGATGTGGCAGCAGCATTGGATGTGTTCATCTATGTCGTTTCTACATCATTTCTATGTTGGATGCCACACAATATACCCACAAATTCGGCGGCTCAATTGCTGATGATATTGCGCTGTGTGCGTCCGTTGCGAATCTTCACGCTGGTGCCGCATATGAGAAAAGTGGTCTATGAGCTGTGCCGTGGCTTCAAGGAGATTCTATTGGTATCCACGCTATTGATACTGCTGATGTTTATATTTGCCAGCTATGGAGTACAGCTTTATGGCGGACGTTTGGCTCGCTGCAATGATCCAACGATTCCACGTCGTGAAGATTGCGTGGGCGTCTTTATGCGACGTGTCTTTGTGACTAAAATGAAGCTAACACCTGGACCCGATGAGTCGTATCCGGCCATGCTGGTACCCCGTGTTTGGGCCAATCCACGTCGCTTCAATTTCGATAACATTGGCGATGCCATGCTAACGCTTTTTGAGGTACTATCCTTTAAGGGCTGGCTGGATGTGCGTGATGTTCTTATTAAAGCAGTGGGACCGGTAATATTATTATTATTATGATATATTTTATGTTCATTTAATTTATTTTCGTCCGTCTCTTTACCTATGATGATCTACTACTAGATCCATGCCATCTACATACACATCTACATATTCTTGGGCTGCATGATCGGGTTGACATTGTTTGTGGGCGTAGTCATTGCCAATTATTCGGAGAACAAGGGCACAGCTTTGCTGACTGTTGACCAGCGTCGATGGTGTGACCTAAAGAAGCGTCTCAAGATCGCTCAGCCATTGCACCTACCTCCGCGTCCGGATGGTCGCAAGATTCGTGCCTTTACCTATGACATTACTCAGCACATTATCTTCAAGCGTGTCATTGCTGTGGTTGTCTTAATTAACAGTATGCTACTGTCCATAACGGTAAGTACTTGTGGTTTTAAGAGGTTTTCGCATTTGATCGCATTGATCTCAAATCAATTGATCTTCTTCATGGACAGTGGATCAAGGGGGAAGTGCATACGGAACGACTGGTGATTGTGAGTGCAGTGCTTACGTTTGTTTTTGTTATCGAGGTGGTCATGAAGAACATTGCCTTTACACCACGTGGCTACTGGCAGTCCAGGCGCAACCGGTATGATCTACTGGTCACTGTTGCCGGTGTTATTTGGATAATTCTGCAAACAATTCTTAGGGTAAGTATGCAGAATAATTCCTTCAGTTTTTTTTTTGTTTTTGTTTATTAAAACTTATAAAATTCTACCGTATATTTATTAACTGTTTGATTGATTTATCAATTGCTAGAATGATTTGTCGTACTTCTTTGGATTCATGGTGGTCATACTACGCTTCTTCACCATCACGGGTAAACATACGACGTTGAAGATGCTTATGTTGACAGTGGGCGTCTCCGTGTGCAAGTCATTCTTTATCATCTTCGGGATGTTCCTGCTCGTGTTCTTCTACGCACTGGCAGGCACTATACTCTTCGGTGAGCCACAGAATTGAAATATCCTAAATCATACATAATGTTATACATGACTTATTGCAGGCACTGTTAAATATGGCGAGGGGATTGGACGGCGAGCGAACTTTGGCTCACCGGTAACAGGTGTTGCCATGTTGTTTCGCATCGTTACTGGCGAAGATTGGAACAAGATAATGCACGATTGTATGGTGCAACCGCCGTACTGCACCTTGGGTGGAAATTATTGGGAAACGGATTGTGGCAACTTTACGGCGAGTCTAATATATTTCTGCACGTTTTATGTGATCATTACATATATTGTGCTAAATCTGTTAGTGGGTAGGTATAATGAATGTCTATATCTCTCACTGTTGATTGACACCTGGGTATATTTGATTTGTGTATTATTGCAGCTATTATCATGGAGAACTTTTCGTTGTTTTACTCCAATGAGGAGGATGCCTTGCTGTCCTATGCGGACATACGCAACTTTCAGAACACTTGGAACATCGTCGATATTCACCAACGTGGCGTTATACCCGTGCGTAGAGTCAAGTTTATACTGCGACTGCTGAAAGGTCGGCTTGAATGTGATCCGCAGAAGGACCGATTGCTCTTCAAATATATGTGCTACGAGCTGGATAAACTGCACAATGGCGAGGACGTTACCTTCCATGATGTCATCAAGTAGGTTGATGTCAATTACGTTCATATTTATTAATAAAACTGTTTGTGTTTATTGAATATTGTAGTATGTTATCCTATCGGTCTGTTGACATACGCAAGGCACTGCAGCTCGAGGAGTTGCTGGCGCGTGAAGAGTTTGAGTATTTGGTGGAGGAAGAGGTTGCAAAGATGACAATACGTACCTGGTTGGAGGGATGCCTTAAAAAGATTCGAGCTCAAAATGCAAGTGTAAGTTGCCCTAAAAGTGATTTTTTGAATTGCTAATAGAATGTACTTTATTTGAATACTTTACAGAAACAACAGAACTCACTTATTGCTGGACTACGTGCCACCAATGAGCAGCCTGTCATGCGTCCGAACGTGCAAGAGGACAAAGCGCCGAGTGGGTTAATAGACAAGTCTGCGATAAGCACAATAAGTGGTGCAGTTGCTGGCACTTGTCCGCCCACAAGCGACGCTTTTTCACCCACTTTCAGCTCGACGGAGAATGATGAAAAGGACGCCAGCAGCAGTGCAGTCGTTCTGCCCCACGCAGATGTGCATACGACAGGCGTTCGACATGTCATAGCCGTGGGCAAACGTGCATACGCTTTAAATCGCAGTGATTCCACCGGCAGCTCGGCAGGCCGTAAGTTTTTAGCGCCCACCTCAAGTGATCCGCAGCAAAGGTCGACGCTTAGCGACAAGGAGCGACTCCACATCAGCAGTCAACAAAGGAAAAAGAACTCCATGACGACGCTGCCACATGTCGCCCAGTTGGGTCAGCTAGGCAAGCAGCGGGACACAAACAAATCAGCCACCTTCTTCGCACAGCTGAACAGCGAGATTGGCCAGTTCCACTATCCGACAATTAATGCAACTGCTGCGGCTGCTGCCGCCCTGCATAGCTATGGAGATCATCATCAGCATCAGCTTCAGCATCAACATCATCATGGGGCACTCAGCAGTCCGTCGGCAATGATGAGCCAACTAATTGGTGGCAGTGGCAAGCTTCTGCCATTCAATAATCAGGCCAATGCCGTCTATGAGGTGCACGACTGGTGGCAGGAGCAGGTCCTTTGCACACAGACCAGCGACGATGAATTGTAACGCGTAGTTGTTTATGATAAGTATAGGAATCGAGGATAGGGAACTGAAATGATGTAATACTTAAAGTGTTAGTATTTGATGATAATAGTATAGTATGTATTGTATGTATAAATATAAATTATCTAGATAAAAATTGCTTTTCG
>JBANCZ010002952.1:0-14011 GCA_037040025.1 Sphaerogastrella javana
CTAATGAAACTGAATGCTTAACTGGAAGCTTACACACAGAGAGAGAGAGAGACAGAGAGAGAGAGAGAGAGAGAGAGAGAGAGAGAGAGAGAGAGATGGAAATACTCAGGTTAAAATTAATATAAATTCGTTTGGCTTCATGTAAATTACAGTTTCAGCTGTAATTTGGAATTTGAATCATGTCCTGGAGTTATGACAAAGACAAAAAGGTTAAGGCATGGTCGTAGGCAAGGGGGAGGGGGGATAGGTAGGCATAGGCATAGATGGAAGACATGTTAATAGATTCCTTGAGTGAAAATAAAGTGATTAATTATGGTTAAAAGCAAGAACTATCATTACACACACCGAGACGAAAGTAAAAGTAGTAGAAAAGGAAGAAGAAGAAGAAGTAGAATAAGTAGTAGAATAAGAATATAATGTTGTTGTTGTTGTTTTATTTATGTGAACAGTTTTGATGCGCATGGCATTATAATTATTAATCGACAGTTTATATGCTTGAATTAATTTGGCTGAGCATTTTGTGTCTGCCGAAAGGGTTTAATCAGGCAATTAATAAACATTTCATTTCATTTGATTACAATGAGCGAACAATTATTGATTCTAAACACATTACTAACACTTAACTGTAGATAAAGGAAACTTAAACTCTGTTCAATATATACCATACCATATATGTATAAATATATATATTATAGTAGATTCATAGGAGTGAAGAAACTTTAATATACATTAAAGAAATTACCGGGACTGGGTTAATAAAACCCAAAGTTTCCATTTAATCATCCACATTTATTTTGTTGCCTTCAAAGTAGTCCCCATTAGAGGCAATACACATATGCTAGCAATTCTGCCAGTCTTCAAAACATTGTTTATAGGCGATTTCCGGGATGGTCTTCAACTTCCGTGTAGAATTTTGTTTGATGGCTTCAATGGTGCTAAAACCTGTTCCACGGAGAGTTACAAATACGGAGTTTGTTCGATGGTATTTATGGAGTTTTTCACCTTGTATTCGATTACAATAGTAGCTCGATCGTCGGTCGTGAAAGATCCACAAGTTATTTGCCCAGAATTCCGGTCGTTTTTTCGAAAGCTTTGAATTACGGTCAGGTAATTACCATCTGTCCCTGTGGCATGAACTCACGATGATCTATACCTTGAATATCGAAGATTAATCCATTCCTGGTACTTTTTTTTTTGTCAAAAGGTATATATAATTGTAGATTTGTAGTAGATTCGTATGAGTGATGCAATTTTAAAATATATATATAAAAAATTTCATCAGCCTTATGAATCTACTCCCACGCCTTGTCTGACTCTTTGTCCGTCCCTCTGGCTGTCTGTCCATTTGAGTCAACCAAGCAATGCACATAATTCACAGAGCGCGTATAATTGAAATATCGTGACTTGGCGCTACTATGAAGCACATACATACATATATATATATATGTACTATGCTACTAGGGACGCACATAAAATTTTATTAAATGCAGAGCAACAAGAACAAGGAGCGCGAACAATGGGCCAAAACTAGACGCAGCAGCCATTATAACTTTAGACATAATTTATGATAGCACTTGCGGCATTCTCACTGTAAAAGTACATATACATAGACATAGACATATATACATGTAGGTACATACTATATACATTCATACATAATTTTTTGTTGTTTCCTATTCATATATATATATTTTTTTGCTGTTTTTTTTTTTATTCATTTTGAACTTTGCGTGTCAGCAATAATAAATACAAAGCACACGAAATGCTTGCAATGTTTCTAAATTTGCCAAATGCCCAAATTGCCCAAGTGCCAAGCAGATACACAGATACACAGATACAAAGATACACAGATACAAAGATACATAGATACACAGATACTGACACGAATTTACCGCACAGAGAGATACTTTTTTTTTGCTGTAATTGTAAGTCAACTTTGCATGTGCCACAGCTGCCTCTCAATTTGTATATGTTTATCTCCCTCTTTGTCTCTCTCTTTCTCTCTCTGTCTCTCTCTTGCTCTCTATTTCGCTTTCTCCTTCTGTGTGCGTCGGAAGCGCGTGTGTTTTTAAATAACGATACTCTGGTGTATCTGATGACGACCCTGTGATGCTGATTCTGATGCTGATGCTGATGCTCTTATCGCGCTTCGTAAATCACGGAAATACAATGTAACAGTTTGTCAAAAAGTTGGCAGCCACACAGCACACGCAGCACCACACACACACACACAGATAGACACCGTACCTCTCTCTCCCTCACCATCACCACATATCCCATGGCGCACGGTCGCTCATCGGCAGCACCAGATAAATTATATATCTTAATGATTTTCAACAACAAAAGGCACTGAATTTTATTTATTGTGGAGTCAGAGCATCTCCAAGCTTCCCCAGGCATTTCAACGTGCCATTCCCATTGCTATTCATTCATATGAATAGTATCTCATTCACAACCAATGCGAAAACAATTTCAATTCAATTTCCTTTGCCATACAATTTGTGAGTAGAACAATTTAATTATAAACGCGATATAACGAGACGATTATCATAGGCTAAGATAGTGAGAGCAACATGTGGTTTTAAATGGGGATAATTGTGATTAATGATAATGATTGTAACTATAGTTATTAGAAGTTTAATTAAATTAATTGTGTGACATATTTAGACAAAGGTAAATGTTGAATAACAGCGAATACCTTACAAACTAATGAATCTACTTAAAAGAAACTTCATATATCAAATAAAGACAAATATAACTATAGCAAACGTTCATATTCATCTTCATTGGATCATCTTTATATTGAATAATCCCATGATTTTTCACTCCATGTAGTAGCTTAGATTAAAGTAGATTATTTAGTTTATAAAAAAAATATGTGAACATTGTTAAACTAAACATAATTAACTCAACTGAATGAATATTTAAATATTTAATTATTAATTTAATTTAATTTATTATTCATTTAAATAACTAAATATTCAACTGAATTTAAACAAATTTTATTCATTTCTTGTTTTAAAAATTATTTGATTTCAATAAGATTTCGATTTAATGTTAAATAGCAGCAATTGATTTGGCAACTCTGTTAACTTAACATAATTCTGTTATTCTTAACTATCGATAAACTGCTGCGATCAGCTGTTTATATCGAAACACGCAACTCTTATAAATTGGCAGCTGGAAGTAAGAAAAACTGGGAAATATAAAAAAAAAATATATAGAACAAATTAAACATATAATTCTCGGTGTAAATTAATAGCCTCTTCAATAAAAAATTAATTAAATTAGTGGCATTGACAATTGAAAATTTAAAACAAAATTCGTTTAATATTTCTGTCTAATCACAGAACGAACTAAGTCTTAGTTCACTCAACTAAAGTTAAAGCATTGTAAGAAATAGTAAAAGTATTTGTCAACACCCCAAAAAAGCAAGTTGCTAACTTTACTTCGACTTTTTCCTTCCTATTTCTATTTCTCTATTCTTTTGCCAAACAATTTGCAGTTGGCTGGAAAATGGAGTTTATGCCAGGGCAAGTATTGGCATTAGGAGTCGATTCCCTTTGTTGTTGTTGTCTCTGTCTGGTTTGTCGCTAATGAAACATATAGAAGTTGTAGTACTTTATTTCATTTCTAGGCATCCTTGCCTCATCTGCAGTTGTTTTGATTACCGCCCCCCCCCCACCAACCACACAGTATTTACCTCATTTTCGCTTGAATTTCCTAGAGTTTCCCTAGCTGCTTCTTCTGCGTCTCCTCCTTCTCCCTCTCCTCCCTCTCCTCCCTCTTTGCTTTCTCGTTCAGCTGGTGTCCTCTATTTTATTAGATTTTATTTGCTTAGCCTTTATTTGTTTTATATTTTTTGCCAGTCGTCATTCTCGTCTCGTTCCGGCTTGCTCTAGTTGTAAGTGTCCAATTTTGGCTTTTTCCCTTTTCTCTTTTACTCAACGTTTAACAAAAATAGAGTGTGATAATTTCGATATGCCCTGTAATTGAAGGCGTAGGGTGGCAAAATTGCTTAACATTTTATTTATTTCATTTCATTTTATTTAATATAATTTATTTTATTTTACTATAGATTTTGAGTTAGTTTGTAGAATACATTTAAATTTAAATTTACTGAAAATAATAAAGCCATAATTAATAAATAAATTTTTTTAAATTTAAATATCAATAAAATTAATTTTTTGTAAAATAATTTATTTTTGTAATTAAATCAAAATTAATCAGTGTTTTTTTCTCTGTGTTTTATGATCTCCCCTCTTCCAAATCTGCTGCCTTTTTTTTATAGGGTATGCTTGCAGTGTATACACCTTTCATTGCAAATTCTTTCTTATGGCCTGCAGCAAAAAAAAAAAGAAAAAAAAATTTGTAGTAGTCAAATTCCTTTCCTTTTTATTTTTGTTCTTCTTTTCCTTCTTTTTTGTTGCTCCTTTTTATTTACTTTGGCCTTTTGTTTGTTAGTTTTGTATAAAAAGTTTTTTTTTGTTTTTTTTTTGCTTGCCCACAGCTCACAGACTGAGACCAACTGGCCACATATGCCATTTGTAGTCAGTCGGCATGTTCCAATTCCATTTCATTCCAGACCATTCCTATGCTGTGTCTACAAGCGTGTATAAAAGAGTAAACGAAAGAAAGAGAATGTGTGTGTAAATGTAAGCAAAAGAGCGAGCGAAAGAGAGTGTGAGTGTGAGTGTGAGTGTAAATTCGTCAAGTTTGTAAACACAAATTATGACAATTAAGTTGACTGTGGGGCTTGTTTGAGTTGTGCTTCAGTTAACAGTACCAACATCGTCATCGTCCTGATCGTCATCGTCATCGTCATCGTTATCGTCTGTAAACTTTTGCCTGCAATTTAAGTTGAAATTGCATTAAAATTTCTTAATGCACGCGCTCCCAAAGCGATGAACGTAAATTCGATTAAAAAATTTGTGTTGCCTTTGACATGAGCAGCTGACGTTGTGCTCGCTGCTTAATTTTAATTTTCATGCATTTTCCAACCTTCCCCCCCCCCATCTCTCTCTCTTTCTCTGTGTGTCAAAAGTTGAATCTGCCAATTGCAGTTGGCCCCCTGAAGACCTCGTGTCGAGAACCCGAATATGCATGGCCGTAACGGGTGTTAAAGGTGCTTCATACACACAATTGTTCATTAGATTAGCAAGTTGCTAAAGTTTCCCAAAGCTCAAATGCCACTTTCATGGCTGTTGACACACTCGAGTTGAATCGGATTGGATTTCGGATTTTCGGTTTTACGTAATTCTCTCCTCGTTTAGAGCCCTCCGTGCCTTGCCCACACACTTCTACGCCTTTGCCAGAGCACTTTATGCGATTCTCCTTGCTCTCTCTGTGTTTTTTTTTATTTTATTTTTGGTAATTCCAAGTATTTTATGAATTTTCTTATCAATGCAAGAACGTTGAACGAAGACGGCGAGAAATTTACGTGCAAAGTGGCAAGTTGTGACAGCATTTTTGGGGTCGGACGGAGCACAAGAGGCGTAGCTTGTGGCAACGGCGACGGAGATGGGGACGGAGACGGAGATGGAGAAGGGAATCGGACTGAGTTGGAAGCAAGCAAATATGTGACAACTTTTGGCGTTCCTGTGTGTCCTTGTGTCTCAGTGTCTCGGTGTCTCCGTGTCCCGGTGTCCTTTACCCACGGCACCGCTTCACAATTTGTCATTGAAGTTGCTGCTGGAGCTGCCGATAAGAAACTTTGACTTTGATATAAGCAAAATGCGGCTATTGATGCTAAATGCCAGCCACGCCCACCCACTCAGCTCCCCTCTAGGTCTTCTCAACGCTTTAGCTTAAATAAATGTTTTCGATTTTCAACATCTTATTGCAGCTAAACAAATGCTTATACTTAGAGGTTAATTTAGATGACATTATACATACCCTGTACGCTAAAGTCCATAAACTCTTGCTTGTAAGGGTTAATCGGTTCATTTAATTTAAAGCATTGTTATTGTGCTATGCATTAAAGTGGATATAAAATGGCTAATTAAACTTAATTAGCGGTATAAAATCGAATTTCTTAACCCTCCGTCAGACACATATTTTAAGCCCTTCCGTCCGACACCAGGGTCCAGCCAGACCTCTATGTAAATACGTGCATTTGTATGGAGAAACATGCTACACACAAATGAGTTTTTAGGCAAACAAAGTATATTTTTTTAATGTTATACCTCTTTCATCGGATTAGGCATATATTGAACTACCTGTAGAATAGTTAGAATCCTATGAATATGTTTTAAATTATAAAAACGACGAGTTTTAGTTTTGTTTAAGCTGTTGAAATATAAACAATTTTACAGCGCAATTCTTACTGCGATCGATATATCGATATACACTGAATTCTATATAAGCAGTGGCAACTCTCCATCAAAAGCAGGCGGTAAATTCAAAATTCTCTGGTTCTTATCAGATCAATTAAATGCGTATCGAAATTTTTGATTATTTCACACAAAGAGATGAATACGTTGACAGCTTTACTCGGAGTATGTTCTGTGCTCAGTTGCCTTTTCTGGGGCTAGGCAAACGTATATATGCACGCAAAGGATAGATAGATAGATACATGGATATTGGTTAAAGCTGGCGCAGCTGTTCCGCTTGATGGGACTAAGGCCGACCAAACACAAACACAAACAACAATATGCGGGGGAATAGAAGGAACTGAAGCTGAAACCGAAACGAGGAACAAGAGCAGTAAAAACGCTTTTGGGTTTGTCCAGGAGCGTTGGGGTCTCTGGGACCAGCCCAGAGCTCACACAGCTCAGTCCGGAGTGCTGAGTATTCAGTGGCAACCTGCAAACTTGTTAAATGGCGCGAAATTCTTTTCAATTTCAATTTCGACCTGTAGGCTTCTAACATTTTGTGGGTACGAAATGTTTGTTGTAGTTGTTGTTGTTGTTGTTGTAGGTGTTGTTGTTGCTATTTTTTGGGTATACCCACTGTTGTCTGCGTTGTGCGAGTTGCCAAATATTTGCATTCGAACTCAATTGGTAGCGTTTTGTGTTTATTGCCTTTTGCTATAGCTGCGAAAATGCTGCCACCTCTCTTTTCAATATTTTCATCTGAAACATGCTGACACACGGTCAACTGAGCTGCCACGACGCAACTGAACTGTTCAGGTGTGCTGGTCAACGCAACAAACCCCCCCCCTCTCTCTCTATCCAACTCCATCTACCCCTCCTGCTTTCCCTGTCACTATCAATGCTTTGGCCCAGCTTGTACCTCTGGCAAAATACGCGCAATGCAAATGGAAATTCAAACGAGTTGGCAGCATTTTGCAGCCGTATGTCTAACGCCAAGTGCACAAAACAAAACTAACTAAAAAAAAAGAATTTTTTTTTTAATAAAAACACAAAAATAATAACCACGCATACACACCAAATGTTTTTGTTTGGCCCCGTGGCAAGGTTTAGTTCTGTTTGAACAGCTGACACTTTGGTCAACTTTGGCTCTGTATTAAAAAACACCGAAAAAAAAAGAAAAATACCAAAACATAAATATGCCAAAAAAATACTCGTTTGAAATGCAATCATCGACAGGCCGCAACTGACAAACACTCGTGCAAATTGTCATACGAACTGGCATACAAATCTTGATCAATTGTTTTTATTCAAACTATTGCACATAGTTTGTTATGTTTAAATGTTTTATCGGGATTGCATAATATATGCAGGTCAGAGTGCATTTCACAAGGATTTTGTTTCAAAAGTTTGGTTTATAAAGTTTAAATTAATTTAAAGAAAATATACGTATTATTTATAACAAGCGATAGCACCTCCAAAAACAGGTGTGAACGCGCGCACACGCACAATCGTACTGTTTCCAATGAAATAGCGCGAAAGCTTTTAATGCCTAATTTTTTGTTGTTCTCTTTTCTGCTGTAGTATTCGTGCGATCTATGGCTTCCATGAGTTTATTACATTGGCGCGCTTGCGCTCACTAACGAAGTGCAGGTATATACACACATACATACGTATGTGTATGTGTGTAGCTTAGCTGCAAAGGTGCTTTCCCACTCACTATTGCTAAGAAGTATTAGTGTTTGCGCTCTTCTATTGTTCGTTCTTTCGCTCTCTTGGCTGCACTGAGCGCAGCGCTCTCTCACGAAGTAGAGGGAATTACACACACATGCATACATACACATGTACATATGTGTGTAGCTTATCCGCAACGATGCTCTCCCACTCACTATTGCTCTCGCTCTATCACCCGGCGATGCAAGCTAAAAGTATTCGTGCTTGTACTATTGAATTGTTCGTTCTCTCACTCTATTGGCTGCACTATGCTCTTACTCTCTCGTCAGCTTGGAATGTAGTGAACGGTTAATGGCTATCTCTATCAATAATGGAAGCTGAGAGAGAATATGAGCTTTTACTGTAATATTATTATTCTGCTCTCTTTTAGTCTGGGTGAGTTATACAGACTATTCACTACGCTGTACAGCATTGTGACATTGTTTTTATGCACATGGATGTAAAGGGTATAAAAACGTGTACTATCGCTCAAAAGCGCAGTCTGCTATCGAAAGGCATTTGACACAAATGCGTAAATATTCCAACGATCAGCCCCAAATGTGAGTGAGTGTGTGTGTCTGAGTGTGTGTGAGTGTTCGTGCGTGTGTGTCTGTGTGTGTGTGTGTAGATTTTGCCATAAATTATGTATGGTGGCCTAATGCATTCGGCCTCGTATTAATCAATGTGTCTCCCGTTCATGTCTGCATTTTTTCTGGCTAACATTTGCTTTATGCATTTGCCTATAATTTATTTGGCCTGCACAATTATTTGCATTTTGGCATTTCAAAATGCACGGCTATATGTATGTATACATATACATATATATATATATGAGTAATATATAATTTTTTGTTGTTGTATGAATAAACATAAATCAAATTGCTTTTATTGCACTGAAAAAAAAGAAGATTAAAAAAAATGTATATCGATGATTTGCATTGGGGATTTTGTGTATAAATCCGCAAACAGACGCGTTGTTGCTCTAAATATAATGGTTTAGCGAATTTATATTGCTTTTTAATTGTTGCTCCCACTATTGTTGTTGCTATTACCAATTCCCAATGCCGTTATTTTGCAATTGTTGTTGTTTTTGTTCTTGTTGTTACTTGTGCCACTGTGCGGTCATTTAATTGCATAATATTGTCGCAGGTTCGTATTGTTTTTATTTGATTATTGCATTTATTTATTTAAAGCAATTAAAGATATAGCATATGCAATCCAATGAATTTAATCATATATTTATATATATTTTTTATGCATTTTTTATGCATTTTTTTTTTAGCTATTTTTATTGTTTTAGCCAACATTTTGTTCAAGGTTGCAAATTTCAGGCATTTCAACCGCATTAATTAAATACATTAAATATTTTAAAAAATTTCTACGGCAATTATTAAAATTTTCTGCATTAGTTAAATAATTCAAATAATTTATGTATTCAGTTTTATTTTTTATACAAGGTCAGCCTTAGGCATTAGCCCAGTTAGACTAAAATACTTTCGTTATAGAATCGCGTAACTCTTATAATTTAACGACAGTTTTCAATGTTTGACGCACAAAAAGACTGTAAATCAAATGCAGCTAAATTTGGCCAACTACACTTAAAAAAGAAAAGGGGTTTCATAGTTGGGTATACGATGGTAAGGGGCGTATATAAAACCTTGACACACCTAGAATGATAACCAAGAGCGCTGCATAGTGTTATAATTGTTCATGCAGTCAGAAGAGCATCACAAATTATAACAATTTTATGGCAATTTCTTTGTCAGTTCAGTTGTGGGCAGTAAATTTACATACTATACAGATAGATATATACTTCATGACAAGCTGGCTGAATGCCTGACTGTTCCACTGTTCTACTGTTCCACTGTCCCACTGTCCCACTGTCCGACTGTCCGCTTGTCCTGCCCTGTAGGCAAATTTACTTTATTTATGCCGAAATTCAAAGAGCTTCAGCATTACTTTCACTTTGCCTCACTGTGCCTCACTCTCTCTCTCGCTTTCGGTGGTGTTCCCGTTCTCGTTGTCGTTCTCTCGCTCGCTCACTCGCTCGCCCACATGGGCAGAAAGAAAGTTGGGGAAATCTCGGCGAGTGGGCTGTGCGTGTAGATGAACACAATTGCGCGTCATAAATTTGAATTATTGTGCTTTTTGCATTTGACAACGACTTGAAAGCACTTGCAGCGATTTCGGTCAGTCAGGCAGTCGGGCAGTCAGCCACGAACATGTCCTTGAGACATGTGCGGACAGTGTGACTGTGTGATTGTATGGTGACCATAAACGAGAGCGAGATAGATGACGATTATGGCATAAAATGCGCCTTTTGTGCGATGCTTGGTTGCACAACGCCCACAAGGCACACGCTTCTCCAAGCGACAACGAGAACAACAACAACGAGAACAACGAGAACGACAACAACAACAACAAGTACGACGGGCACAGACATTTTTAGTGGACATTTATTTAATGCTTCAAACGCATTGAAATTTGCGCCCCAGGCGGCGCCTTTTGCCCATGACGATGAAGTCGCTCAGCATCAGCTATGGCATTGTACTCTTCGTTTATCCTGTGCATAAATAATATATGTGTCTGACTATACTTTATACTTTCTCTCTCTCTCTCTCTCTCTCTCTCTCTTACACTCTATCTCTCTCTCTCTCTCCCACTCTATCTTTCTACCTGTCTCTCTCCTTTTCTTTCTCTCTTTCTTTTTCTCTCTATCTCTGTATCTGTTCTAATCGCATTAGTCATACCCGTAGCCAAAACGTATTTCGTTGAAATACTTATTTAAAAGACTTATTTTTTTAGTAGCTTCATTTATCTATCTTAATCGGTAGGTAATTTGATAGTATATGATATGGTATAGTATATATAATAAAAATTTGTCTTTCAATTGTAAGAATGTGTCAATTAAATCTGATACTAAGACATTGATTCTTTACAATATTATATTTATATTTTTTTTATTGCATTCAAATTCAAATCAAAGCATTGTAAATTCAACCTAAAATTGTCGATTGTTCGATTTCGGTCTCTCGCTCATATATCGTTGTCGCTTATCTGCGCGTTTTTCGCTCCCATTCAACCATTCACATAGTTATTCTCTGATCTCGCCCTCCCACTATTTTAAAATTCCCACCTAGTCGCTGGTTTTCCATTGCCGCTTGCTCTCTTTATCGCTCACAATTCGTTTCAGCTCTCTCGCTCGTTCTGCATTCCCACTCACCCGCACATTTTTAATGGCCGCTCTCTTACTTTCCCGATCAGTCTTCGTTCCTGACAACACTTCCCCGCTCTTAATGTATTCTCAAAAGTCCTTTCATTTTTCGTTGCTGCTCGCTATCTCTTTTTGCATTTCCACTCACTCGTTTAATTTTCGTTGCCGCTCTCTTACTTTCCACTCACACTTCCTTCCGCACTTCATTTCGCTTCCAATCGTCTCTCGTTCCAGTTCGGCTTCTCTGTTTTAATGGTAAGGCGGGAACGACTGCGACTCTACAGTCGCAGTCGTTCCCGCCTTACCATTAAAACATTTTCACACTCTCCACTCTTTGCACAGTGTTAATTGAGACCTGTTTCCTAAACAAACTAAACAAAATAATCAAAGCTTCTAACTAACACACTTCAATATACTATATACATAGATTAAGCTCATCATAGGTATTATCGTTATAGCTCTATGGGGTCTGTCATCTTTTCTTTAGTTCACATGCTGCGCACTGTGGGACAAACTTCATAAACCTTAAGTGTTTTTCGGGCCTTTGAAAACCAATAAAAAATAGCTTAACCACAAAAAATGCTCGCACATACATAGATAGTGAAATGTCCACCTGTGTGTGTGTGTGTGTATGTGAGAGAGAGAGCTTCTGTGTTTGTGAGTATTTGTTAGATTGTTTGTTGTAGACCAATTGCTGAGCAATTTTTGTTGTACATTTTTTCTCTCTGTTGTTTTTCTTTCCTTTTTTTGCAAACATTGCGACAATTCGGCACAAATGTTGCATAGCAATTGCTTTGTGTGTTCAATTTTTGGCATAACAGCACACAAACAAAAACAGCAACAACAACAATAACAAACGACAAACACGAAGGCAAAGCAAATGGAGAAGGAGAAGAGGCAGAAGCAGAGGCAAAGGAATGACAAAACAACAAAACTGATGGTCAAACAAATGAACAAGAGCTGAGAACAATTTGTGCAGCTGTCAGTGGCACAGCAGTTGAATTTTGTTAGGGGGGTCATGCCTCCATCTTCCAGGCGGGGGGCATAAATAAAATTTTCTATGTGATCTTAAATAAAACGACAAAATAAAAACGGAAGTAAAAACATACACATACATATACTATAGTATAACAACAATAAAGCTGGCCTTCACAAATGCCTGTCTGTCTGGCAGTATGTCTGTCTGTCTGTCTGTCTGTTTGTCTGTCTGTCAATGCAATGGCTGGGAGCCAAATTGAGAATTCTATCACAATGGATTTAACTGTTTTTCAAAGCAAAATTATACTGTACGCATACATACACACATGGCTGTATAATGCTCTGGGCCATAACAAAGAGTACACGCACATTAATGTCCACCAACACACGTTGAATTGCTTTCCCACTCTCTTACGCCCTTACTCTCTTACACCCTTACTCTCTTAGACTTACTCTCTTGCATTTCCATGCATCGTTTTGATGTTTTGAATTTGCTTAAAATGCGCATGTTTATTTATTTATACTTTATGCTTAGATAATTGCCATAAAATTTAATATTCGACATTTGTTGTATGATAACAATTTGGCATTTAAGTGTATTATTGTTTTTAATATTAATATAATTTTATTTTAATATTAATTTTAATTGAAATAAAATGTTTGTGAATAAATTATTTCGATTTAATGCTTATGCTACATTTGAAATTGAATTTCATTTAATAATATTAGTTTTTAATGAACACGTTATGGACATTATAGCATCTATAATGATTATAAATGAAATTTAATAATATCCAGCATATTGGACATTAGCTTTTGCAAAAAAAGGGATCATTTTACTATAATTATTTTTCGCGCAATTAGTTAATAAACAAATTGTTGAATTATTTGAATAACTATCTCTGCAGCTGATTAATCAAATGAATAAGCTAAGAGTAAACAATTAACACTGCATAAAATAATGCACAGTTATCACTGTTATCTCCATTTACAATTTAAATTTCGACGTTCCTTTTACTTTTTTGGCTGCCATTACTCACATTCTCAGCAATCGCCACATTCAGTGTGACCAGCTCTCTTTATACATAAAAATACCTAAAATCTTAATACTAAAAAAAAGAGTTATTCCGAAGTAAATACATTCATAAACAGCTGATCCGCAGTTTATTGTTTTTTTAGACCCTGTGTTTAAAAAACCCAAAGGGTCTATTAACCTTGTGCAAAGTCGATTTATCCATCTGTCAATCTTTCTGGCCGAGCGGTGGCTGAGCGGCGGCTGAGCAGCGTCAGAGCGGTGGCCAGCGGCGACTGAGAGGCGGCTTAGCAGTGGCCGAGCGGCGGCAGAGCGGCGACTGAGCGGTGGCAGAGCGGCGGCCAGCGGCGACTAAGCGGTGGCAGAGCGGTGGCTGAGCGGCAACTGAGCGGCGACTGAGCGGCGGCTGAGCGGAGGCCAGCGGCTGAGCGGTGGCAGAGCAGATTCCAGCGGCGGCCGAGCGGCGGCGGAGCGGTGGCCAGCGGAGGCTGAGCGGAGGCCAGCGGCGGCTGAATGGCGCCTGAACTGTGGCCTGCGGCGGCCAGTGGCGGCAGAGCGGTGGCCAGCGGCGGACGTGCGCCGGCCAGCGGCGGCGGTAGTGCTTCGGAACATGTATCCAAAATTATATTATACATATACTATATATCGATAATAGATAATGCTAGCTATTAACGGCATCGATTATCTATATTCATTTGAGAAATCGTTTATCGATAATACTATACAACACCGAAAATATTATACTATACTGCACCGAAAAAC
>JBANCZ010002953.1:0-14010 GCA_037040025.1 Sphaerogastrella javana
ACACAATACTATTTGTTAAAACATCGTTTAACGTTATTAAGTGTGATGACGTGATTATCAAATTAACGCAGTTTTTAAACGTGCGTATACAAACATTTGCTTCGAGTTCATTTTCAGACTTTGACAATAAATAAAGAAGATTTTTTGCACGTTTTAGTGAAAAAACATGCAGAAATCTGGAATATTTCTGTTTCTCATATTTTTGTTCCCAATGACCAATGGTTAGTCAGAAATGCGTTCATTTAATTGATAATTTTAAAAAATCTGGAAGAAGATCCTTTATAGTTTTATTAATAACAAGTGTTCTTGCCTTTATATTATTCTATCAAAGAAATTATAACTTTTGTTCTTTAATGATTTTGTCATGAAATTGCAAACCTGTTGTTAAATTTACTAAATTCGATGTTTCAGGTATTAAAACACTGAAATAGGAACTGTGCAGTTGCAAGTATAAATTCTTTTGTAATGTATTTTAGAAACAGCTTCAAAAATATTTAAATATGAAAAAATGTGAAAATATGATTAAAAAATTACGGATAAAGATTACGTTTTCAAACAATGGACAATGCGAAGCTAAAGTTGCTCGAGACTATGTGAAAATAATCAAGGAGCCGACAGTTGTGCTGTGGTGCTTTAATTAAATGGTGGTAAATTGTAAAAAAGTTTAATATTTTACATAAGATATGATGTACTTCTATATACTTATATTTGTATTTTCTTTATAGAC
Organism: Sphaerogastrella javana; assembly: GCA_037040025.1. NCBI lineage: Eukaryota > Metazoa > Arthropoda > Insecta > Diptera > Drosophilidae > Sphaerogastrella > Sphaerogastrella javana. The sequence continues at coordinate 728 of JBANCZ010002953.1, forward strand.
ATATTCTAAACAACAGTACAAATAAGTGACCTAACCTCACCAAGTGTGAAAATTTAAAGCTAGAAATACCACAATGTTTTGAAATTGATCAACTATGATAGATAGGTAAATAGTAAATCAGGATCCTGATCACAGAGGTCAAGAGCAAAACAAAAAGAGATTTTCGAAATACGGAATCTAATTCCGATGAACTCTGAATTATGGGTAAAATTATTGGATATTCATTTATTCATTTCAGACAGAATTATTGCAAATGAGAAGACATCAACTAATCTCAAGTCTTAGGAACGAACAGCAATACAGAACTTTTAAGAATATTAAGTACAAAGAAATCGAAAATTTATGTAGCAACAATAATTTATTTAATATTCTTAAAAAGGATAAGGTTAACATGTATTTTCTAATCGAATCTGCCTCATGAACCTACAAATAACCCGTAAAATAAATCCATCGAAGTCCTGGAACCCATAAGTTCTGTAGGTCAGCAAATTTCTCATGGGGTACATGCTCACATATGTATGTCGGAGTTTGCAGGTATCTGAAGATATTTATGGAGTAAATATCTAGATAAAAGACGGTAAATTTAAAATGGGGTTTTTATCAAGTTACCTTATTCTATTTAAAAATTATTGCATTATATCGGCAAATTCTTTTATTGAAATCTTTAAACTTAATACACCATATCTTGTACTATAGAGCAGGTTCTTATAATATTGTAACACCACCTGTTACTAACATTTCAAATCTGCATTGTAATGGTAATGGTAATGAAAATAATGAGGCGACAACTCAATAGCTAAAGTTGATATCGCGTCATAAATGCGCTGCACGCGCATTAACAAATTAATATAAAATTCATCAGGTAGCTACGACTATCCGTATCTACGTAAAGAGCCGGTTCCTGATGGAAATATTCCCGTGTACCATTCCGATACGGCCCTGCTCTTCCGGTTCCCATCTACTTATACTATATATGTGATGTACGTAGTTGCCGCATCTCATTAATTCTGTTATGATTGTTATTGTTATTATTTCGATGTCCGAGTATTATTGTTTTTGTGGACTTTGTTTAGATAGTAGTAGGACGAGATAGTGCATTCTGCAGTAAATAATTAAAATGCATATAGAGATTATAAATATTCAATGAAAAACTATTTTGATATGATAATAACATCCATACTTTATAAACATACATATAGGTATATTTAATTATATATATGGTACATATCTATAGCAAGTTTGGGGGAACTCTCTTCATATTAACCTCAAACGACAAGCAACTTGCGGGCGAGCCTCCTGTTTACTTTCGACTTGTAGAACAGGTTTTCACATTTATTCACATATACAATATCACCTGTTCGCGTAACCATCATACATGCTATATACATAGTACATAAAGTATATATATATATATGTAAATGTACATAGGGTGGAGTGCATGTACAAATAGTTTGACCAACTGCTCGATTAATGGTATGTACAAGTTCCAAATTGCAATTCTCTTTTGCAATATGACCATATAAACGCTGTGCCATTAGGGCCTAAATATCTACCTAACCAACTCAATCAAAAGTCAATGACTTTACGAACTCCCCATCTAACTTTAGAGTCATGCTTTGACTGAAGTAGAGCATCGTGGTAGTATGGGATAGTTCATAATTTATTGATTGATGCTTGTCCCAAGATCAATAGATCAAAAGATTATCTAACATATGCACACAATATAAGAGATCATAGTTAATACTAAAATACACAAGCTATTGTTGAACCATATCCAAAGATATCGATCAAAAAACGTTTTGACCGTAGAGACAAACCAATTGACAAGAGAGTGTGGATTACATGTTCTTAGATAAGCATATTTATTCACTTAACATAATAATTTAATGCGATAGTCGGGAATAATATATTTAAGTCGAGTGTTTCGAATGTACAAGTATTACGTATAAAATGAGATGTGATTTGATACATAGAGTACATTTTATCGGTTCTGCATCACTTGACCACACATTCAATGCATACTTGAGTGCATGCCTCCGTGAATAAACCCATCAATATACTAACATTTATTTATCTCTAATATACATTTATCGCTGCCATTTAAGCCATCAACTCATATATTATACAATATTCCAGTGCGTTCTTAGTTATGACTTACAATTACATCTACAACTAACAAACAAAAGTTATACAAAAAAAAAAAAAAAAATAAAAAAAAATAAAGAAAAAAAAAAAAACAATGAATCCAAATCGAAAAAAAAAAAACAAAACTGAAGATTAACAGTGATCGGTCCTTTTGAAGTTGTGGAAATACGGGTTTCACTTGCGTTTGAACATATTACTCAGGCGTCGCTTGGGAGGTGAGTTCTGTAATTGTAGAGCAAAATATGAAATATTGTTCAATAGATTCAACTGGGCCATGACGCAGTTGGGTGCAGTGTGCTGCAAGTAGCTAGCTCCCTGTTGTTGTCATCATTATCATCCTTATCGTTTGGCAAGTGCGATCAAGAGCACCAGCAGGGCTATGACAATATAGATGAGAAAACCTTTGGGACTAATGCATTTCCAAGGTGGCCAGCACCGCACATGACTGCTGATGGAGGTTTCATTGATCTGACTGGGAGGCTCCATGGTGATGACACTGATCTGCGGCAGACGAGGCGACGGGAAATGGCGCAACGATGAGTGAACAAACGAATGGTGAGACGATGCATTTGTTGTTGCTGTTATATTGCTAATATTGCCACTTCCCTGACCAGACAGGCAATTGATACCCATCTGCTCCTGGTCCTGGTCCTGTTCCTGGTCCTGCGCTTGCTCGTGCTCTTGTTCCCCATCGAAGTCTGGCTCCATAAGCTGATCAATCTGCACAGCAGATGGCAGATGAAAGGGTGCTGTCGATGTCGTCTGACGGCATAGCTGCTCAAAATATTGATCATCTAGTAGCTCGCTGTCGCTAGCTTCAGTTGGCCATGCACAGACGTGCTCCTGCTCGAAGCACAATTGCTCTAATGAAAACGAATCATTGGCATCGATGTTGCAGTCATATGTGGCGGCCAGCGCCTGCTGCCTCTGCGATATATCAAAAGTGGTTGCTGCCACAATATTGCGATCATGCAGACTGTAATTATTATTGTCACTGAATTTGTCCAGCGCATACGTTGCATTGCTATGTCGTGTAGGCATCAAGGAGCTGGCTTCACCATCAGCTAGCTCTTGATGCTCTTCTTCTGAACTTAAACCATCGTTGGCTAGCTGTCTGGCCTGATCGAAGCAGGCCAGACGCTGCAGTGCACGTCGAGAGCTCACCACTGTTGTGGTGGTCGTCTGGGCACATGGTCTGCGACGCGGTTTGGGTTGTTTTGCACGTTTACTGCTGCCGTATATGCTGAGCCTACAGCTCACGCGACGCGGTGTCTGCTGATGGTGTTGCTGTTCCAAATGTTCAGGTGGCGAGACCCCGCTGAGTGGCTTGCGTGGCGTCGATGAGCAAAAAGAATTTGCTGTACGCAACTGCAGCTGGCGACGCTGCAGACTCGCCAGCAATTTACTTTCGTGACGTGGTTGTCGCTAAAAATGGGCATAGGCTTTTTTCTTTTAAATATGTCATCGTATCGGATTACATACTACGATGAACAAAAACCCAATACGATGACAACGATGACAACGACGACGTAAACGATGACAATGACGCTAACAACAACAACAGGAAGCAAACTCTAGCTATAACTTACACAAAGTAAACACAGAAACCGATTACCAACTCAAGGCTAAACATAAAACTTACCTCGTCACGTGGCAATGTACTGCTGCCGATGCTGAAGCGCGAGGCAAAGATCTTGAAGCGTGCTGGCGTCTTGGCAGTGCCACTATTATCGCACGTCTCGCGTAGTATTTCGCGCGGCGGCTCCGAGCTGCCAAATGACAAGCGTCCACCATTTTTACTGGGTGTGGGTGGCCCAGGACGTTTATAGTGTGTGCCCATGGATTTTTTACGCGCTCCCATATTACCATGACTGCCAGTGGTGCTCAGCAATGCGCTCATGCTGTCGTCTAGACTATGTGGCCCATCCTAATGCAAATAAAGAATACATTAGAGTAGAGTTCGCTTAAGACGTAATATGCAAAATGATGTACAAGTATTAGTGCATAGGCTTAACGGGCAACACGAAGAACAACATCATCATCATCATCATCATCATCATCAACAACAACAACAACATCAACAACAAAATGTACAAGAAATACGCATAGAGACAGATAGAGAGCTACATAACAGAGAGCACACAGCACGGAACGGTACGGAACTTCTTTGGGCATATTTTTTTGTCGTTCTCTAAGTGAATTGTATTAGCTGCTTGTACTGTCATAGGATACAACACTGTGGGTGGGCGAATTACGCAAGAGAGGCGCCGGTATGCATCGCTCTGCTTGCGGCAATCCGTTTGATTTGCGTCAGTTGTTCTCCTTGTTGGATGTTTTGTTGTTTCTGTTTGTTTTCTATTGTTGCTGTTGCTGCTGCTGCTGCTGTTGCTGTTGCTGTTGCTGTTGCTGTCCTTGTGCTATTTTGTGCTTACTTTCAGGTCATCTTCCTGTTGTATACCAAATTCGTATTGTGCTGCATAGGCGCTTCGCAAATGTGGTGGCTGCAACGAGTTGCGATACTGCAGCTCCTCTGAACTGAAATCATAGCAAATACATAAATATATATTCAGTTTAGCGGATTTGGTATACACTATATGAAATGACTCACGTTATATCCGGCATACGACCCAGCTTCAGATCGGTGAGATATGTGTTATTGAATACTTCTCCTTCCTCGTCTTCCATGGCGAGATTGGTGCCAAGATTGCCAGTGGGAGCGTTGGGTCGTTTAAAAGGTTGCCAGTCATCGCTGGACGCCACAGAAGCTGCAGCAGCAGCAGCTGTTGCCTGTTCCGCTTCCTGCAGGTGCCGCAACTTGGTGCTGAGTATCGCATGTTGCTTCTGTTGTTCCAAGATGCGATCATTGAGACGCACAATCTGGTTCGACAGCTTTCGGGTATGCTCCTCGTATTTGGTGTTCTGTTCAAATCATTATCATTCAGTAAGTATTTGTACATAAAACAGACAATGGAAGAGATGATCAAATAGATCACATTGATCTCGAAGAGATTAATGCCCTTCTTATTGTTGCTTGTGCACTTACCTGTGCAGTGAGCTTTTCCAGTTCTTCCTTGTCGTTGGCTGCATCACGCTCCTGTTTCTCCTTCATGCGGGTCACCTCGGTCGTGTATAGAGTGCGCTATAGATGTCAGATTGTGTGGTTTCAGACACGATAGAAAACGCGCGTAGAGCGAAGCGAGCGTTAGTGGTGTGAGGAGCAGTGAGCGTTAACGTTAAGGTGATACAAGAGTCAAACAAATAGCGGGATTGTTGAGACAAGAACCAAACAAAAAAAAAAAAACAAAAAACCAAAACATAAAATGCTGCTAAAACTCGCTAAATAGATCGCAGTGATCCAAAAGGAGGAGGTCCATACATATGTACATATAACCTAAACATTAAAACTAAGCTAAAACATGAACAATACTAACATATATCTAAAACATATATCAATCATTGAATTGTAGTCTTATTATAGCCTAAAATTCAATAGGTTTTCGTGATTTTAAACTAATATCAACATGATTGATTAAAAGTATCATATAGGCTACAACAAACAAAATGAGTAACAGCAGCAACAACTTAAAACAATTTGAATCACATAGAAAAGAACGAGTATTTAGGATCCTATTTTCGACCTTTTCGAGAGCAGTTAATTTTCGATTTATGTGATGTGGAATGGTTTGTGTGCGTTTCTCAGAATTATTCGATTCATGGGAGCATTCAGACTTGATTTGCAGTGTTAGTGTGTATTGTGAGTGGTTGAGTTATTTTTGGGACGCGGTAGGAAGAGAAGAGGAAACAAAGAAAAATTAAAATTTAAATACAATGTGACAAAACGTTATGCAATCTAATAAATTTGATCTATACCTTTGGAATTAACACTCTTCCCTTTTTGCTATAATATTTTATGTCGACAACTAACAACCGCACACAAACAATGACGAACAAAGGGAAACAACAACAAAAACAAAAAACCCAAATTATGAACTCTAACCTCTTGATACTGCACAAAAATCTTTAACATAATGGTAGATTATTCAAATATTATATTTAATACAAACAAACTCAACAATGAAAATAATAAATGAATTGAAACAGAATTTTAAAGGAACAAAAAAAAAACCAACAGCTCCAAAAACAGAATTTGATCGCATCGCAAAGTCTAAAACTATAAACATTTTGTGCAGCATCATAGATAGCTTGAGTGTCGCTAACAAGGACGAAAGATATTGAGATAGATCCGCCAACGTTTGAATATGCTGACGCCAGTCAATGTGCCGACCACACCACAGAGAACGGAAACACAGAGTAAGTAACGCACAAAACGTGCACTTACCATTTTTGATTTCATCTTCTCCAATTTGCCCTCCATTTCGAGACGCTGATCCTTTAGCTTTTGCTCGCAACGTACTATCTCGTCCTTGGCATCACGATATTTTGTCTGCAGTACTTGACAATCATGCTCCAGCTGCTCTGCCCTATGCAGATGCTGAGTGGCTTGCTCTTGTGCCTCGAACAACTCCTTCGACGTATACGAATCTAATTTTTGCTCGTTGCGTGCAAGTTCTTCCTTGGCATCGCGATATTTAGCCTCGAGTATCTGGCAATTGTGCTCCAGCTGCTCTGCTCTATTGCGAAGTTCTGCAGCAAGTTCTTGCGCCTCCAGCACCTGCTCTTTAGTGTGTGCTACCAGCTTTTGCTCGTAGCAAGCTATCTGGTCCTTGGCAGCTTGATATTTGCCTTGCAGCGACTGGCAGCGTTGCTCCAACTGCTCTGCCCTATTGCGTTCTTTGTCGACCTGTTCTTGCGCCTCTCGGAGCAGCTCTGCAGAGCGTGTCTCCATCTGTTGGGCGCTGCGCTCTTTTGTTTGCAACTTGGCGCGCATGTCATCAAGCGCTTCGTTTGATAATCGAAGCTGTGCACTCTGCTCAGCCGTTTGCTTCTTAAGCTGCGAAATGTTGCAATTGAGGCTGCCAACCTCAAGATTGAGGCGAACATTTTCATTTTCGATGTCATGCAGTTGAAGTTCCATCTCGGACATCTTTTTCTCAGTGCTCTTGCGCGTTTTTTCCAGTTTAACCAATCGATCATAAACCGAGGCGTGCTCGGCCTCTTGCGCAGTGCGTTTCTCTTCCAAACGAAGCACCTTCTCTTCAGCCTGGCTAGCCAAGTGTTTGTGCTGGCGCAACTCCATTTGCAAGGCGTTTATTAATTCGGTCTGTCCACTTTGAATATGAAGTTGACTTTGACCCTCTTGCCCCTGCTTGAGCTGTGTGAGTTCACGTTGCGTTTTAAGTAGATCGTATTGATGTTCACCCAACTTGATAGCCATCTTCTCCAAGCGTTTGGTAGTCGTATCAAGCTGATTTTTGGTCTTCTGCAGATCTTCAGTTTTCTTAGCAAGCGACTCTTTCAGCTCTTTTTCACTAGCCAAATGATTATCCTCCATATGCTTGAGTTGACCAGATAGCAGCTGATTCTTCTTCTCTGCTTGGACAGCTGTGCACTTTTCTCGCTGCTCGGCCTTCTTTAATTGTTGCTCTGTTGCCTCTAGCTGTTGCATCAGATCCTTTATCTGTATTTGTGCGCCCCTCTGCAGCTCTGTTTGCTGTTGCACCGTGTGGCGCATAGACTCTGTTTGCTGCTCTAACTGTTCGAGTGCCTTTGCATTTTCATCTATCTTCAATGTCTTGATTTTAAGCTCGCTTTCCAAGCATGTAAGCTTTAGATTGGCACTGATTAGAGCCTCTGCTGCCTGTTGCTGCTGCAGCTTCTCACCTTCAAGCTCTTGTTGAGTAGTCTTCGTTTGCTCCTCCAACGCCTGTTTTTCAATTTGCAGTGCTTCGGCTTGTTCCACACTCAGTTTCAGTTCATCTTGCAGTCGTATAAGTTTCGCATTTGTAGTACTTAACTCTTGCTGGAGTTGTTCCATCTGATTCGTTAGCTGTTTTTGTTCTTCTTGAGCAACTTTCAGTTGTTGTTCAAGCTCGGAATTCTCTGATTTCAGTACATTTCTGTGATCTAGATTCAGTTTCAGCTCACTTTCCAACTGAGTTAAAGTCTCATTGATTGTTTTTAGTTCGTGTTCAAGCTCATTCTGCTGTTCCTTATGCTCCTGCTGACACACATTCGCCTGTTGTTCTAGCCCCAGCTTTTCAGTCTCCAGCAAAGTTATTTGTTTGAGCTTCACATTGAGCTCATTTTCCAGACGCTCAACCTCTGTAGTAACAGCACTTAATTCCTGCTTCTGCTGTGCAATCTTCAGCTCGGAATGGCTCTTTAGCTCAGCAACATGCTCTATGTTTGTTTTCAGTTCACTTTTTAATTGCGTCAGCTCTGCCTTTGATGCATCAAGAAGCTGCTGTAGCTGCAGCTGATCTTCTTGAGCAGAGCGCGTCTGTGCCTCTAATTGAAATTTCTCTGCCTTTAGAAGGTTCGTTTGCTCTATGTTTAGTTGAATTTCGCTTTCCAGTCGCGTAACGTTTGCACAAGCAGTCATTAATTCCTGCTCCGTCTGCTGTTTCTCTTGTTTCTGCTTGTCAAGTTGTTGCTGTGCCATCTGTGCTTCTTGCTCCAGCTTCTGTTTATCCACCTGCAGTAGTTCTTTCTGCTCCAAATTTACTTTAAGGTCTTGCTTTAAAAGCTCAAGCGCTTCGTAAATAGACTTTACATCCTTTTCCAATTGCGACTGCTGAATTTGTTGCGCATGCAACTCTTGCTGCTCGTTGGCTAATTGTTTGACCAACTGCAATTTTTCTCTTTGATATTCATTCGATTTTTCAGTGATGGTTTCCAGCTCCTGTTCGAGTTGTGTACACTTTTCAGTGGCAGACTTGATTTCGAGATTGAGACGCATCTGCTCCAAACTTTGCTCAGACAGCTTTTGATTTGCAGCGATTAATTGCTTATCGAGATCATTGATTTGGTCGCAGCTTGTGCCTAGTCGCTGTATTAGGACATTCTGTTCTTCAATTGCTGTTTTCAGCTCTCTCTTGAGTTGAGTATTTTCAGCTTTCAGATCACCGAGCTCTTTCTCCAGTTTTTCGCACTGTTGTTTGAGCTGCCAAATTTGATTATTGCATTGATTCGTTAGTTCTTCAGACGTTCGCTTAGCGGATTTAAGCTCACACTCTAGATGATCCTGTTCAAGATTCTTCTGTTGCAATAACAGTTGGAACTTCACTTTTTCATTCTCCAGATTCGTTTGCTTCTCCTCGGACAACTTCAACAAAGTCGTTAATTTTTCATGCTCTTGCAACTGCTCGATAATTTTCGTCTCTTGATTATTCATCTGGTCTTGCAGTTGGTTCGAGTGCTTACGGTAGTCAGTTTCTTTTTGCTGCAATGTCAGCAACTCGATCATTAGATGATCATACTTCTCCTGCAGCTGATTTACTGCTTCCGATTGTTTTGTGAGCTGCTCTTCAGTGGCAATCTTTCTAATTTCATCAGTTTTTTTCATAACATCCATACATTTTATACTGTCTTCAAGTTGCAGATTCTTAAGTGTCAATTCAGAACGCATCTTCTCGACATGTGATTTGTGTTCTTTTTGCTCCCTTTCCAATTCCATTGTCCACTTTTGTTCACTCTTCAACATTTGCGACTTTGAATCATCTAACTGCGCTTTTACTCTATTGAGATGATCCACAACAACATTTTGCATCTCTTCAAAACGCATCTCTTCCTTTAAAGGGATCTCTTTGCCCAACTGGGCACTAATACATTTGACAAAGCTCTCTAGATGCTGCTCCGTATCGTTTATTTGCTTTTTTTGCTCGATCAGCTGCTGCTCCAGAGACTCGACCATTAATTGCTGCGCCTTTAATTGCTTGCTCTGAGCAGCCACACGTTCTAACTGAGCGTTGATTAGGAGCTCTATGTCGCGATTCAGACCGCTCACATGCTGAAAGTCAGTCGTTATCTGCTCAATCTTTTGATCCTTTTTATCTAACTCCAGGCGTATATTAGCCCATTTCTCATTAAATTCTTTTTCATGCAGTTGCAACTGTTTTTGGCTTGCTATCAAATCCGCCTGTTTTTCAGATAGCTCCAGGTTTAGTTTATTCACGTCGTTCTTCAGTTGATTTATTTGATCTTCGTGCTGCACATTTTGTTGCATCAACTTGTCGTAGTCCTGCTGGAGCTGGATAACATGTTGCTGTTCTTGCTGATAGTTAGCCGACAATTGCTTCATGCCGTTCCCAATAAGTTGTATCAATTGTGAATCTTCAGGTATTGCTTGCACCTCTAAATGGTACTCTTTCGCGATATGCAGCAGCTGCTCCAAATTGCTAGTGTTTCTCTGCGCAGCCACGGCGATTTGCTCACGCAAATGTTCGTTTTCTTGCTCCTTTTCACGGAGCTGCTTATCTATAACAGAGGTAGCCAAGTTCTCGGGCGTAGTATTCATGCTGCCAATCGAGTGAGATGTATTTAGCAAATCAGAGGACGAATCCAACACTTCACGTCCATTATAAAGCTCATTGCGAGTCTCTTGCAGGCATCTCTCCAGTTCCGACTTGTCCTGCTGAAGGCAAACAATTTCACTATTCTTCTCAGTGAGCATATGCGTCATGTTATCGATGCGCTGCTCCAATTCAGTAATTTGATCCATGTATACGAGCACCTTCTTCTCGGATACCTTGAGCTAAACACAAAACAAAGAGAGAGTGGGAGAGAGAGAGAGAGAGATAGAGGGGAAAAAAAGAGAATTACTAATCTGAAACAACTAATGTTATGTTTACTGAACAACAAACTGTCATGTTTAAATTCCTTATGCCTACCTTATTAATTAGTTTGGTGTGATCCGACTTTAGTACTTGCATTTGCTGGCTGTTTTCTAGCAGCACTGCTTCCTTGTTGTTCAGCTCCTTCATCAGTCGTCGCTGTAATACAGGTAGAAATTATCGTTTTTTTTCAACAAGTACAGGTAGAGGATAAACGGACTTTAATGTCGTACTGCTACCTGTAGTAAGTACGACATATACATACATTATCTGACTCAGTTGGAACAGTGTTTGGTATATTGAATTCCTCTTCTTTCTCGTTCTTTACTGAATTCTTTAGTTTGGCGAGCTGCTTCTTCTTCAGCGAATTCTCTGCAATTGTACGAATTGATGTAAATCATATTCATGTGAATGAATGGAGAAATTGTCATTTTTCATACCTTTAGTGAGCGAGTTGATTAAATGCTCGTTTTCCAATATCTGTTCCTCCAACACAGTTTTCTCGTACCGTTCCGTTTCAAGCTGGGCCTGTAAACGAGAACGAGTTCTTAGTTCCTAGCCTCGATTAGATATCAACCTACTTACCCGTAGTCCCAGCAACTCGCGGGTCTGCTGCTCAAGCAGCTCGGACTTTGGTGTTGGGGGAGCAGCCATTGGATTGCTTTTTGGTGTGCTAATCCGCTCCTGTTGCACAGGTGTTGACGGCACAGAGTTCGCGCTGTCCGTCGACTCTTGGACGGACGTATTTGCATTCTTGCCATTCGATAGCTCGAAATCACTCAACACATTGACAATGGACTGATGCAAACGATTACGATTCAGTTCGGACAAATTGATGGTGCGCTGGAATAATGCTGCCACCCTTTTTTGATCATCATCTGGTAAATTACTGCATATATCATGAAAATATTTCACAGGATTCTGGACACAGGCATAGTGCATGAGCAGTGTATATACATAAATATAGTCTGAGCTAGCTATTTTTGAATCCTTATCCAAGCGCACCGTGAAATCCGGATAGATTTCTACAATATGCAAAAACGAATGAATAAAATGCGACACATTTCTATCCCCCACACATACCTTTAAGGAATATCTGAAGAGACTCCGCTTGCGCAACTTGCTCCACGAGTAAACCCAGTTTAGCGCACTCTGCATATTGAATGTAGAATGCTTCGATATCTGATTCTTCCAGAGTCGGAGTATTTGGAATGAATTTGCACTCTTTCACCTGGAGAAGAATTCAATATATTATTACGAATAAAATATAGATATATAGATACAAGCTTACCCATTTCAGGATCAACGCCTTCCACACACGTAAACTCATTTTTTACATCCAAAACATTAACGCACACGCACACATACACACATACGCGGACAAAAAAATACAAAATCGAAAACGAAAACGAAGTTTCAACGGAAAATGCGCGCTTGCGTCGCTTTTGTTGAGCGAGAGCACGAATTTGTTTCGTTATAGTTAAGGTTTATTTGTTTATTTATTTATTGAAATAGTTTACAACTGTTTTCGTTTATTAAATGCGTACATTTAGCATTTATATTGACAAACAAATCGTAATTTGAATTACGTTTATACGTACATCTAACCTAGAGACGCCGAAAAAAATGTGAGGGCAAGCTATAAATTGCGGTAAAATATTTTTTTGCGTTGAATAGTTTGCGGTATGAGCAGAGTTGCTTCTCTCCGATAAATAACAGTGTTGTAAAGCGATTCTAACTATTCTATATTAATCGAATGAATGTTTAAATCTGCAAATACAAAAACAAATTAACTGAACAAGACTATATTAATAAAGTTTAATCATTTTCCGTTAATTATACATGCTTCATATATTGTTTGCTTATTACTCCATTTGCAGAAGAGTTGCTTGATAGTTAAGATTGTCGTGAAACTTAACTAACTATAATGTATCAAACGAAATAATGTTTAAATCTGTAAATATAAAACAATAAAATTTACAGATTATGTTCATTCCTAATAAATTGTATAGTTATGTTCACATGTTTCATATATTGTTTACTTATTAATCTATTTGACAGCAGAGTTGCTGCTGTGCTATTTTTAATAGTGTTGCATAATCAGCGCTGCTTTCGATCAGTGATTGGCAACACATTTTTTCAAAAAAAAAGGACAGAACGACAAAAAACCGGGAAACAGTATGAAAATTAAAAAAAAAAAATACAACAAAAATATGACAATTATATTTATTTATTTATTATATAAATAACTATACTGTATATATCTCAACATGTAATTTTGCGCTTATCGCTTGCAATACGATCTTCTCTAACTAACGTATTAAAAAAACGTAAAATTTTACTTTCAAATTGTCTCGGAATTATCTTTATTTCAGAAATTACAATAAAAGTCCGTCAAAGTAGTAA
>JBANCZ010002954.1:0-14009 GCA_037040025.1 Sphaerogastrella javana
CTACAAAAGCCAACTTAGCTACATTTTGGCTGGCCTAAAATGCTATAAACAAAATGTTGCTAATTTTGCTTTTGTCCTCAATTTGCTTCCTTAATAATACATTTTTTAGTGAAGATTTCAGCTTTTGCAGTAATAAAACAATTTGATTTTAGTTTAACTAAACCCTGTGATGTTTTCCTTATTTTATTCGGCATTTCGATTGAATTTGTGTAATGTAAGTTTAATAAATTTAGTAATTGTTTCTTAACTTAAGTAGAGACTTAGCAACTTGCTCAATGTGAAATCAAATAAATATAGAATTATTTTGTGATACGCCAAGAAAATTGTCATTGTTTTTATTCAATACGTAGTATTCGATTAATTTAAATTTTAAGAAATAATAAAGAAAATATAAAATATATTTTAATGGAGACTACAGATTAGTTGTCTAAATAATAATATTTTTAGATCGAATGAAAACAAATTGCTTTACAAAGTAAAGATCGACCCCAATATAATAAGTATAAGTGCCCAACAATAGGGATCCTGAAGTGAAGAATTTGCGGAGTAGTATGGTGTTTCAGCACATTTTATATGTTTTGGTACTGTATAGTCTTATAATAAGCAATAAACGATTTCTGTAATTAATAATCGATATTAATTTATATGTTTTAAATCAAATAAAAAATTTCAACCCAAAATATTTAAAATTTAAAATTTAAACTTCCAAAATGATCGTATTAATAGTGCGTAACACCCTACAAATATAACAGCCAACAAAATGGTGTCCTCAATTAGAAAGGGTTTTTTTTTATATATTTTTGTAGTTTGAATAAATATACAATAATGTAACCCACAAAAAATATGATCGTTTGAACACAAAGACACTGTAATCGCCGAACCCAGCATAAAGAAAAAAACATGCTTTGATACCGATTAAACAATTATTATTGCGTTTATTACTGGTTTTTGTATTGTAATATCATTTCGAAATAATTTGTTTTATTCATTTACTAAACATAAATCAGCTACACAATAACTCTAGATTGCAAGACTAGACTCTAGACTACAATCCAGCTTAAGCAAAATTTACTTAACAAAGTGAGAGAGAAGCATTTTTATTAATTTGTTGTATATTAAGTAAAGTACAATGTTGTTTGCATTTTGTTTTTATAAGTATATATTTACGTATATTTAAACAATCAATCCAAAGTTTAAGGTTCAAGAAGAGATTTATCGAAATTTATATATGTAGTATGTATATATAGTTAACTACTACTATATAATGTACACTCACATTAAACATACAAATATTGTGGGTATATTTTCAATAATTTGTGGGTATCATCATCTCTAATCCTTTCTTGCTTTTATAACCAATATAAATATAAATTTATAACTAATTCAACTAAATTAAGCGAAATGAAGCATACAAAAGTGTCAACGCTTTAAAACTAATTAAATTCGTGTACAAATTAATTCTTTAACACAATATAGTTTAAACTTAAACAAAATGAGAAACTTATACAAACTGACTTGACTGGTTGAGACTGAGGTTCAATTAAGCAATTTTCCCACGAAATTTCAGGGAAGTGGGACATTTCCATCTTAGCCAAAGATTTTATAAAATTGTATGCAAAAGCAGTTATTCAATTCTATCTTTTTGTGTATATAGATTAGTATTCACTTTGTATATAAGCTTGTATATAGGGTCAAGATTTTCTCGTTTTTTATGGCAACAATTATTATTATTAAAGTGTATTTTTTTGTTTGGTTTTTTGTGCGCAACACATGCAAAATAATAATGAAATTCATTTAAACATTTATTTAAGGGTTTGCCGCAACTAAGTTGTACTGTTTAAGCGGTTTAGCTCTACGTCTGCTCTGGCTCTTCTAGCTCCTCTGGCTCTTTTGGCTATTCTGCCTGTTCTGGCTGCTCTGGCAAGCTCTCTCTATAGAGTCCACGCAGCAGTCTGCTAATGAATCAGAAGCGTTAGCTACGTCCAGTGCTAGCAGTAGCTGCTGTCGCTTCCGCACCAGTGGCCGGCACACCACTCAGAGTAATGGCTTTCATGTGGTGCACAGGCCGGATTGACCTGAGCTGGGTGGTGCCCTTGAAGCGTACATTCACATCGCCTCCCACCATGCTGAGCGGATGCATGCCAGGTTCTGGTTCTGGTATGTCCTGGTGCGCTGTTGTTGTGGTGAGCACTTGCTCCAGCGGTTCAGCAGATGGAACTGTGGGCATGACTATGGGGCCATATGTTTGACGGGTTGCTAGCGGCGAGAGCGCGCTAGGTGTGGTCTTATAGCCCATGCGACTGAAAATGCTGCCAGTGCTGGTGCTACTACTGCCACTTGCATTACTATTGTTACTAGCGGTGCTGGGCGGGCTGAGAGGTGTTCCCACACCAGAGTCCACCTCCAGTGGACTCTTTATGTTCGCCACAAACTTGTCTACATGCTCTGGTAGCTTCAACTCGTCCAGTTTTGTCTGCATTGCGTTCCTAGCGCTGGCATTGTCCAGCAAGCGATTGGGACGTGTTGGTGGCGTTGGCGAAACTAGCGTAACTGGTGCAGCTGTCTCCACGTGTCCATTATTGCTGTGGTTGTTGTTCTGGTTGTGATTATTGGTATGGTTATGGTTGTTACGCTGTTGCTGCAGTTGTTGTTGCTGCTGACGCAGTTGCTCAAAAAAAGGTGTCTTCTCCTTCTTCTGTTTTTGTGGCAAACCATGTTCGTCTCTTTCGCTCAGTTCTTCGAGCACCTTGAGTGGAAACCCCAAGTGACTGTTCACGGATATGGATTTTCCAATTTTACGCTCCGCAAATATAGGTTTGCGTCTCTGACGCTCCAAATCGTCCAGCTGTTGCAGCATACGCCGAACTTCACTGGGTAGCTCCAGCTCTGGATTATGCTCTACAAGCTGCCCTATGTAACGTCCCAGCGTTTGTATGGTCAGCTCTAGGGATTGCACTTGTGACTGAAGCGCCGATATTTGCGTCTGTTGCGATGACCGTGTGGTCTCCAGCTGTGCTATGGAGGATTGGGCAAACTGTCAAAGAAAAAACAAATGTTAATATCATTATTATGCAGTTGGTGTGTGTGCTGTAACTGCCTACCTGCAGCTGTTGTTCCAGATGATGATTCTGTGTCTTTTCTCTGTTGAGCATCTCGAGATGATGATTTGTCGTTGTGATCTCCTCCTGAAGCACATTATACTCCACATTATACTCCACCAACTGTTTGCCAATGTCCAGTGTGCTGATAAGCTTCATGATCTGCACCATATAGTGTGATTCCATCTTCGGCACCACTGTCTTCAAATAGTCCATGATCTCCTCGAAATTGTCACGTGCCAGCAATTGTTGCTTGTGCACCGACAGCAACGCAATAGCAAACTTAAAGATCACATCGGACGACTCCAGGAACAGCAGATCGAAAACGCGCGCCACAAAGCCCAGCGGGAACTGAGAGCTGAAGACGGTGAGTATCCATGGTGCAGCATACAGAGTGGGCGAGACATCGTTTTGATCCAACCATATGTACAGATCAGGCAAATGATCTTTAACCAAACGGGACAGCTGATACAACTGCAGCTGGAATTTTTTCATGTCTGGAAGATACTTCGTACGCATATTTCGGCTGAACATGAGATGCTTGAGCAGCTGAAAAGCAGTAGCTTCATCACACTGTATTTAATTGTGAGAGATAAAATAGAAATAAAATTATTGAATGCAAAATTCAATCACAAGCAAAATTAACAGTGTTCGTATTGTATGGGGACACATGGTGGAACATTGTACATAAGTGAGCAGAGCGATAGGGTTGCTTAAAGCCAAATAATAACAATAATAATGAATCATGGTCGCCCGAACGACTAAAATGGCATTGCATGATCGCAAATTAATAACTACAGAAGATCGTTAAAAAATCGTTACACGATGTTGCTCTCTGTTCTGAATTAAAAAACCTAACCAAATCACTAAACCAGTATATTAGATCATGTGCTTAAAAAACACAAAAGGGTTCATTAACTTTGTACAAAGTCGAGTGAAACATCCAGAAAGAGGCGTGGTAGACGCCTACCTACGCATACCTACATATCGGAAACTATATGATCTAAGGTATTCACTTAAAATTGTAATATTCTGCTTGCCACATCATAACTTACGTGTAAAAGGAGGACGCCACAGATGAAACCCAATCCCTGGCAGTAGCCCAGTTCCGGATCCAATATGGAATACGCCTTGAGCAAATTGAACAAAGAGAGCTGGCCTAGTCCCAATGGATCCTTATAGAACTGATGATTGGGAAACGTGCGGCCCAAATCAATGAAAATTGCATGTTGATGCTCTGTGAGATGCTTCAGTAGTGTGTGATACGGTGTATGATAGTTGGGAAAACGTTTCGTATCCGCCGGGGCTGTGTCCATTGAGTGCTGGGCGGCCAGAAAAGACCAGACATCACCGCGTTTGGAGCGTGGCACACCAGTGCGTATAGCATGGTGTAGGACTTTCGGGTCTTTCTTATTGCCAATCTGCATGGAGTTCGGTTCTATGATCTGTTCCCAGCGTTCGATCAACTGCTTGTCGCAGGGCACAATCTCGTCGTAGTCCAGCTTGATGCGTTTGAGTTCGTTCTCATTCTGGCGTGCCTGCAGCATGGCGTTCTCCGTTTCCATGCGGTTTAACATTATTGTCTGCCGTATCGCCGTGCGCCATAGTTCTCGCAGCTCAGCAGCATTACGCTTGCCTCGCTTAACAGCTGTAAAGACAACATTTGATAAATGAGCCATTGAACTTTTAATCTTACTACAAAGTTTCTTACGTTTGCGCATGGGTGATAGAAACTCAGTCGGCACCTCATTATCAAGGCCCTTGGATGGTGTGACCACGCTGTTCAGTATAGCCTGGCGCCAGGAGCCCTGATGTGTTTCTGCTTCTTTTGGGCTGTTACCCACTTTAATGAAGCTACGAGAGTGGAATTAAATTTGGTTATATGGAGAAAGCTTTTAAAGCAGCTAACTTACATGTCCATCATAGGGCTCTTCAGCTGATCAGCCGTGGGTTTGTTGCTCGGACTGGCACCCACAGTATTGGATCGCGAGCGAAAACCTTCGGGCGGTGACTCCGTACCGTGTGGCTCAGCGGACCCTTCGCGTATTTCACGCAGATTATGTGCCGTTGCGCCAATGTCATCTTTGGATGTTTTACGCTTCAGCAGAATGTCAAACGATCGTTTGGCCTTCTCAAAGATGGTGCTGCCGCCGAGATATTGATTCAAAAACTCAGAGCGATTTTCGGCCGTGTCGTGGACATGTCGTTGTTGCCGGGACTCGCAATGAGCGCGCAGCAGCATCATCAAGAACTGATTTTGCTCAGCAATGGGTGCATTAGTCTTCTCGGATCCATTGTACTTAGCCGACACCATCTTCTGTTCCTCAACGCTTAATGTTTCTAAATGCTTCGAGATCATATTCTGTGTCTTTTTCTCAGAGAGACCCTCGATATCTGCGCACAGCTTATGATACCACAACATGGGACAGTGATCACAGCTGAAGATCTGTGTGTCCTGCTTCTTTTTCTGCTCTGCACAGGTGTCAAAAGCCTGCGCTATGGCAGCTACAATATCATCGCACACATGCTCTGACTGGCACTTGAATACATAGCCAATATACCCCTCATTGTTCAGTTCACGACAGATGATGCCGAAATGATCGAGCGCCTTTTGGCCATGTACACAGCTAGCCACATCCTTGAAGTCCTTGTAGAGTAGTACCTGTTTGCGATCTGGCGATATTAGACGCAAATCGTTACGTCCCACGAGAAATACCATTGTACGATTCTGCTCGGCGTACGGAGGTATGCAACCTTGCGACGCAGAACGATCTCTTTGCTTGGGAGGTCTGTAAATACATAACAGTGAATTAGTACAAGTTTTTGGCATGAATTCATGCGTGGGCGTGGCATGCTAATATATAATAGCAATCAAAAAACATAACCAAACAAAGCGAATGGGAAGAAAAAACGGAAATCTGACTATAAACTAAGTAAAACTGTGAACTGTAAACATGCATTGGAGTCGTGCATCCAAGGGCAGACGACTTACTCCAGGGTCGACTGAGAATGACCAGCGGAAGTAGCTGCAGTTGCACTAGTGGATGCAACTGCTCCATCGCCCTGATCCCGGGGCGGTGTGGGCTGTTTGTTTATGATAACATTGGGTGCTTCCAGGTGCGATTGTTGTTGCACCGGTTGCTGATCCTCAGAGCTGCTTCCATTTAGAATTTTATGTTTTTTATAGATCACTCAAGAGATGAGATACAAATCGAATTTATAAATACTTACGACTCCTTTCGACCTAGCTCAATATGGCTTTGGCCACGTAGTAGTGCGCGCCTCACTGGTAATGCGTTCTCCTTGTTTTCTTCTAACGGCTGCGGCTTGGCGTCTGCTTCGGCTCCAGTTAGCTGAAGTTCCACCTGAGGTTTTGGCTGAGATTCTTCCTGATGCTCTTCTTCATCCTCCTCCTTAAGGTCTTGACTCTTAAGAGCATTCTTAACCTCAATGCCCACACCACCCTCGCTGCTCAACGACGTCTTACGATTCTGCAACATACGCAGACGCTGTGCATCATACGCCTTGAACTTGGGCAGAGCATCATCAATAAAAGTGTTGGGCACACGCTTCTGCGAAACACGTATTTTCCCCACATACATCACCTCAAAAAAGTGTGTATGATTGGGCGATATGTCCGCCAATAGCGACAAATTACTTTGCGCCGATGTGGATGTGGGAATGTTGACAGTGCCAGACGAACTGCTCAGTCCGTGCGTATACGATTTGGATGCCTTCATCTTTGAGCTAACTGGATTGGGGCTGGAATCGTGTTGGGCATTACGCATCGCCTCACTCATCTTTAGGTTCGTGCCGGGCGTTGCATGAATGCCATTCAGAGCGCCATTGGTAGTGCCACCCACCGCTCCGCCCGCTATCAATGTCTGTGGTATGCTACCTACAGAGCCGCCGAGTGTGTGCGCCGGATCACGCATCTGATGCATCAGCTCGGCCATCTGCAATGAAATTAACACAGAATCGATTAAAATTATACAGTACTCTAATTGCAATATTGCAATAAAGAATCATGCAGTGAGCACAACAAGCATGAGTCGAGTTGTTAGTATTTATTCTAAAGTCATAGCAGCGAGTCTGTTACCAAGGAAAAGCTCAGCTCTTTTCTTAATGGAGTCCTGACCTGACTTCATCCTGTCTGTGAATTGTCATCCCAATTCAGTTTTATGACTTTTGTCTTTAGCTTATGACGCTTTTTATAGCTGTCTCACTTAGGGAGTGCTATTTTCCGCATTTGCGCCCATTTTTGCATCTTTTCGGCATAAAATTTCATACTTTACTTCTTGATTTACATTGGTCTGGTTAGTTTATGGTTATGCTACTATAAGCTCGACCGAAAACTTAAAACAACGAACAACAGATCCGCATTAAATTTACTTTTTTATGACTCATAGCTCATAAATATGTTTGGGCATTCCTCAAGGTCTTAAAGTTGAATTGTTAAATGAACGTTGGATTATTTCAGGATAAGCTCGAAACTTTGAAAACTGTAGTAAATTCAATGAGGGTAGTATAACGAATCTTTTAGACAAATAAGATTAACTTTTGTTAAAAATATTAAATATACACAGATTTAATTTCCAATATTTAATTAACTCGATTGAAGTATTTTAAAAAAAAATACGAGAATTAAATTTGTTAGCAAACATTTTAGTATTTTACCTTTAAATAGAATGAATTGCAATAAATTCAAATTCAATTTCTATGTAATTTTGATCACGTTTTATATTCATGTGCAGACAATGTGTCTGCGCAATCTTACGCGAACGCTCGGGAAATGTTTGTTAATGCATCATAGCCACGAATGATTGAGCAGAATCTCATCGGCCTATGAGACATCAGCTGTTTGCAGCGTGATAAGTAAAATATACTCATCATTCGAACTGTTCCCAAATAATAGTGCTCAAAATTGTTCCCATTTATTGCACAGATCTCAGCCGCCCTGTGGCCCAATTGTGCGGCATTGAAGTGCTGCCAAAAAGAGAGCACACACACAGAAGAGTTTCCGGAGAGCATTACAAAGTCCAATGTCATTACATTATGCATAACATGAAATCTGTCGGATACGTCGTCTGAATCTTTGAGAGACACTTTAACTGCACTGCGACAACTATATGTCATTTATCAGTACGTTAACGTAAAAATAGCCAGTTGGCTATTCTAAAATTGTTTCTTTTTTGCCAAAATTGAGATAAATTATCTTATTCTTTCTGTCAATTGCGCCGAGGTAGAGCGAGAGAGCTAACCTAGGGCCTGTCTCTGTTTTGTCTATAGCTGATCAGCTACCGAGTGAGTGATCGTGACGTCACATGTACGAAAAGGCACATAATTTAACCAATTTCTACTGTTCACATACATTCAATTCATATGTATCCATCAGATACATATGTATCTTTTGATGCCAAATAACGAGTAAGGCTGGGGACACGCTTAGCAACGCGCGTGCGACTTTTCCTCCGTTGGTATTCATATAAAGTCAATATACTCAATATACAATTCTCGTGTATTCAAAATAAAAACACAAATCAGCCAAAAAATAAATATATCGACTAGTCTAAATTCCGCAGGCAACATCTACTTCAACGTTATTTTATTGTTATCAAAGAGGAACAGAAAGAGCAGACAATTTTCTATAAATTTAGATTAAAGACCTTCTGGAAAATTTGTAGAATTTATATTCGTTTCAGAAATGTACAATGTTATTTATGTGTCAACACTTGAAATATGCAACTAATAGGGTTATTGATATGATTCAAAGCTTTCATTCATAGTATTCCCTACAACATTTTGAACACGATTATAGGGTATGACAAGGCTTGTGAACAAACAAATGACACACATACACTTTTAACTATATATACGTACGACTCATACAGATTTTTTGCAATTTCACAGGAATTCAATTCATCGTCACGTTCGCCTTGCGTTTTTTTTTTGCGTTTTTTTTTACGCCTTTTTATTTTTCTGCTTTTACTTTTTGTGTTTTTATTTTATTTTATTTTGTAAATTCTCATGCTCATCTACGTGCCGTCAATTTTTTAGTGTTTATTTAGATATTTTGTATTATTTTGTTGTTTCTTTATAGATATGTTGTGACGAGTTGACATCGATATTTACATAGATATGCATATTTAATGCAATATCAACATTATACCCCGGCATTCTAAAATTACATGACAAGGGCACCAATCATCAGAAAAATTCGACAATTTCTACTTTTATTTTCTTTTATTACTAAACAGAATATTTATTGTGTCGCCAATTTGTCTGGCTATCGTCCTTCGGGGCGAAAGTGGTCCGGGAAATAAATATCTGTATGATATTATTATTGTAGGTATATGCATTAAATTTGTTTACCACGTTGTCAAAACAAAAACTGAACTTGAACTCGATTGTAAATTAAATTTGTAACTCAATAGAAAGTTGACAAGTGTAACATGAACAAACATCAAATACTCTGTATTTAAAATAAATTTATTTTTAATAAAAGAGTTACACGTAAAACAATTGTATTATTCCTTCATAATAAAAAAATTGTTTCTCAAAAATTCTAGATTATATTTATTCACTTAAAAATTTATCTCAAAACATATTTAAGAGGTTTCGATACAAATATTGTTGTTTGTTGTAACCCTATACAATCAGTTTCACTTCCATATCAGGCACACGAAAAACTCCCGCAAATGTATTGTAAATGTCTATTGTCTAGCCATGTCATAAGACTGAGATACAAATGTAATTGAGTTCCAGTGTGAGTGAGTTTTTCGCATATTTTTGCTTGCTTTTATTGGGGTTTTTATGTAGTTTGAAAAGTGTCTGGGGAATGCGATTGCGATTGCAAAATGAGAATAATAAAAAACGTAAATTGCCGTAATGCATTTTAAAAAGCAGTTGTTTTTAATAGTTTGTTGAACCCAGTGGGCAAACGTTCAATAATATAATCAAAGGCAAAAACAATAATCCAGATGTGAAATACATTTTTTACTGATACTAAATAATATGACTAAAGTAATATACTTTATAAATATGGAAGAGTGAAGAACGCACCACGCATCAATTTTGTATGAGTTATAATATATGTATAAATATGGAATGCAAATTTGATTCATATTCATATTATTACATCAAATTATTCTATAAAGGTTTAAGAGCAAATGCTCTTCTTTTATGCAAATGCAGAATCATTATCTATCATTTATTATCTATCGTTTTCACCTTTTATTTTAAATGCACTTAATTTCTTTGTACGCAAATTGAAAGCAACGTGTTCATAATTTATAGCCATGAATTTCTGTTTTGTTTATACCTTATTCACGTACGTATACCCACACGCCTATTAGGCATTGTTTATTTACCGCTCACTCGCAATTATGACACAAACAACATCAAAATATATATTCACTTCGAAAATGAAGCAAAAGAGGCCTAAAAATTGCATGCAAGTCGCAGCAGGAAAATATGGAAAACTGTGATTATTTTTCAATGTATTTACATGCAGTTGAAATGGCAATTTTTGCAAAAAGCTGCACTATAATAAACCCCCTAATGATATTTCATTACCAGCGTAATTTAAAACTCGTTTATTTTATTTTTTATTTCACTAGAAGATTATATATTCTGATGTTCACTTCAATGGATATACAAAACTTGATCAGGTTCAACGCATCTGCTAACAATCCACTAGTCTAAACGTGATAAGCGCATACTATTAAAAGTAGTTACACAACCGATTTGTACTATTTTTACGTAGTCAAGGACGCAATTACTTATAGGCGGTAATTGCTTTGAAATGGCCTAAAACTAGAGAAGTAATATAAAATAATATAATTAACACATTATATGTGTCGTTCAATGCGCAATTATATTTTTGTCAAAGTTCAAGTAATAGGCAGGATTATAAAAACGAACAATATGAGAATTATTATGATGATTATGGAAAATATAGAATACATAACATATTGTATTGTCTACTTAACTCTTTGAACTTCAAGTGGATCATTTCATATGTAAATTATTTTCATCTTTATTAACTCCCAAGAGAACAAGCGCATGCATTAACAATTGAAATGAAAGAATTGAATATAACCCCCAAATCAGTGTGATAAATGACGGGATTTTTTTATTAGGCTTGTTATTAGATATTTTATAATGCAAGATTGCCTTCATTTTCAATTAATTGGAAATCTGATAAGTTGAACTTTATAAAAATCGCTAATATTATATTTTCATTTAAATGTATGTTCAAATATTGTTATATATTCAAATTAAATTCAGCACACTTACAAATCTGTTTAAAAAAAAAAAACAATGCAATATGGGCAACAGATAAGCATTTACACAATCCTTCAAGTGACAAAGAAAATCCTGAAGCCGCAGAAAAAGTCAATAGGAAATATGTTTACTAAGCGTTACGGTCCTTTGAACCTCACCATGGTCAGGGTCAAGTCTGGCAAACAAACAAATTCAGCAGAAAGAAGAAAAAAGCTGGAAAGTCCACAAAAAGTCCGTGCAACTTTCTCGGCGCCTATAAAAATGAAAACTATAGGCAAGGTGAAGCAGGGAAATTGTGAAAGATAGATAGAAACAGAGAGAGAGAGAGAGAGAGAGAGAGAGAGAGAGAGAGAAAGGGAAAGATAGATGCTGATACATCAAATGTGGGCTTTTGATGTTGCTTGGAACGCGCTAGAGAGATTCCCATTTGAGCAGAGAGTAAAAGGAAATGAAAAGTAAGAAAAGGCACTCTATATGATAATACAATGCACTCATTTGCATATAACAATTGAGAAATGTTGTACAACGTTAATAATGCAAGCACAAAGTAACAAACTTAAAATAATAAAAATAATAAAAATACCAACAGCTGATACATGTATAATTTACAATATATACTATAAGTGTGTGTTCATAGATGGGGTATATGTATTTTGTATTCACTCATGCGCCTGTTTCAAGGGCGCTTCAATTAGAGCTAACTGGAAATTGGAAGACTTGTCACTGTCAGAATTAAAAAGACAAGGCTGGGAATTCACTAAAGCAGTTAACTTAAACTAAATGCAGTAATTACATGGGCAGAGAAGATGCAAGGCAAGACACATGCAGGGTCTAAAAAACTACATAAGCGAAAACTAAAAAACAGGCTACAAATAAAAAGTCGATTGTATATAATAAATAAAGAAATAGCAGAATTGAAATGGTTTGTAGCAGGCGTTAAATGCAAACAAAATTTGTGGGTGGTTAGGGCCCTCTTGAACAACCACACCACGGACGATTGGCTACATACGGTGCGACTCTTGTTCAGCACGGATGCATCACTGACGGAGGCCGTCAGAATTGTGTCCCGATGAAATGGCACCGTAAACATGTTTGATACTTGTTGTAGTTGAAGTTATAGTTGTGGTTATAGTTGTAGTTGTAGTGGTTGTTGTTGCAGTGTTTGTGTTGTTGTTGTTTCACTTGGTTGTTGTTGCTTTTTCACCGTATTGTTTCTGTTTCTGTTGCAGTTGCAGTTATGAAACTTACTGTTACACTTGTCACAGGTCGACGTTGCCAGAATTCAATTTATAGCTAGAAGATTTGATTACTATCCGCTTCTTCGCTTTGTTCTGTTCTGCTTTCTATGATTTCAAACTATCACAAATTGATTGTATTTGCCATTTTTCATTTGTTGTTATTTTTCTTATCTAGATCTCAGTATTGAGTTTAGTTTCATTGATTGTTGCTGTGCGTATCTGCAGCAAATAGTTCAAATATGTTGACTTGGTAATTTAATTGTAATTATTCTCAAACAAAATAATTAGATAACATATGTATATTTATTTGGTTGAATTTGATACAAATTAACAAATGGTATGGTTGTTATACTATTTGCTTTGATGAAACACTATTTAGTTTAGTTGAAATTGCAGCGTTGTGATTTAACTAATTCATAATACATTTATTATGCACGTTTAGAAACAGTAGGTCAGTACAAAGTATGGAAAGGCGTCTTTCATATCAATTTACCACATTTGCATATAAATTATGTAAATAAATTTAAATCACATTTAAACATTTTATTCCACATTCTTTTGTTTTTGTCATAAACCTGTTTTGTTGCAGCACTATAAACACTTATATGTTTGTATTGAGTTGTTTTCAGTTATTTATAAATATTTATCTATATGTTTATTCCGATTTTGTAAACCTCCTCAGCTTTTATAGAGAACTTGAGGCATTGCCCTTGCGTTGACATTTCCTTTATGTATTCTGAATACTTGAAAGCACAACGTTTTGAAATATTAGAAAATCACAAACTATTTACTGCCTCGTGGCGCAAAAAGCATTTATTATTAATAAATCGAAAGAGAACTACCATAACAACAAATAATACTGAAGCGTATCGTTCGAATGTATTCGTACGTTTGCTCTGAACATTTCTTTAGCCGGTTACAAGCACCACAAAATCGAATAGGAATTCTAAAAAAAAAGAAAACGGTTTCGATATATGGGTACCAGCAGCAGCCGTAGGTTCAACAGTGTAGAACTAATCTAGTATTTAGCTCATTATATGGATATTTGTTTCAATGCACTCAACAATTAATGTAATTACACTTGCAGCCCTATCGAAGCGCACTGAGTCCAAAGTACTTTCGTTTCTGTATGAGATTGAGTCTGAGAGAAATAAAGCTTAAATGTATTTAACTATTTATACTTTTAATTAATATTCAAATAATAATTCTTAAATAAGAATACAATTAAGAAATACCACAATATTCTGTATGAATATTGAGTAGGGATGTAATCGTAAACACAAGATTATATCCTGTAGCTCTAGCTATAATTACTTTTACATATACAATGCATCTATTATGTCTCCGATTTTCTTCAACAACAACCAAAATCGGAACACTTCAAGTA
>JBANCZ010002955.1:0-14009 GCA_037040025.1 Sphaerogastrella javana
ATATAACACCGGTGCAGCACTATGACAATGCGGTGCGCGCTGCAACGTGCCATTTGTTATTTACATAGAGGCAGAGAATCTAGCTGCTGCTGCTGCTGCTACTGCTGTCGCTGCCTCTGCCTTTACCTCTGTCGCTGCGTTTGCTGCCTCTCTGTTTACGCGTGGCGCCTGGTAGCTGCGAGAGCGCGCACGCAGCACGCACACGCCAAAAACCACCACCACCACCAGCAGCCACCCTGTCAACCCACCAACACTCTCTCTCTGTGTGTGTGTGTGTGTGTGTAAAAAGGCCGCCAGCTCTGGCCAAAGTTTACGTCACATATGTGCGCTCCCTGTGTATCGTCCACAGCCAAAGCAAAACCTGTCTCTGTGCCAGCAGAAGAGCCTGCGCTGCGGTGGTGAAAAAGAAAAGGAAACAGAAGATTGCAGTTCAGTTGTAGAGATTATTTCGTTAGAGCAGCAACACGCAGCAACTAAATGTTAATAATAGCCAGTTTTAAGCTTGAAATTTAAGCCATAAAAAACATAAATTGAGTTATTCGAATAACGCCTGGTTCGTCCGTGTTTAGCGCAGGTACTAGAGGCTGCAGCTGTTCTAAGTGATTCATGAACAATAATTAATTATTTATGCATATTTGTAATGGCTGTTAATGAATATATTTATTGTTTTAGACGCACACCGGAGGAGATCAAGGCGCACGTGGATACCTATCGCCAGAAATTAATGGGCCAAGGCAAAACGGAGCTGACTAAGGATGAATTTGGACGCGTAGCGTAAGTCAAGCACAATTAGAAGCTAAGTCCTACGATGAGTATAGGGTATATTGTACAGGGTATACACAAGTGCAGGCTTATGCAATAAGTTATTAACTAAACACACAGACACACGCACTGGGGACAAATCAATAAAACACGCTGCAAACTAAACACCATCTACTTGCCTTTGCCCTGCCCTGGCCTGCCACACATACAGCTGAGCAGCGAGCCCATTGCTGCCACATGCGCCAACCGGTGCTGTGCGCAGCGAGCAGGGAGTGTTTTGTGGGGGAGGGCCACCCCTTTTGCGAGTGTAGAGAAAAAGCTGCTGCAAAGATGTAGCCAGAGACAGTCACTTCAGGTCTTCCATAGCCAAAGCTTGGCCACACGCGCCTCAGGAAATTAAATGGATACACATAACTAATAGAACTAACTATATAAAAACAAGAAATATATAAATATATCAAGTCACATTAAAGAAGAGCCACCAACTCGTGTTGCTGCTGCTGTTGTTAAACAAATGCCACATAATGTTGCTGCCGCTGATGCCTCGGCTGCTGCTGCTGGTGTCTCTGGTATCGTTGATCGCTGGAAAAATCAATAGCTGACACATAAAATCCATAAACAAATGAATGGCAAGAGCGGAATGCACAAGTGCAGCACCTCAAGTGCACAATTTGTGGCTGCAACACCAAAGCCAGCAATGTTGCCTCCAACTGCTCCTGCTGCTGCTGCTCTTGTTGCTGTTGCCGTTGCCGTTGCCGGCCTGGTCTCTAACGGATTAGCAGCTTGGCTAGCCAGTGGATTGTTGCTGCTTAAGCGTATCAAATGTGGCCAAATGATGCATGCCACCATGTGAGGCATCAAGCGACAAACTAATGAACTCAAAGCAAAAGCAACAAATCACTTAATAAGTCTTCCAATACCAACAAACTTAACTTTAGTCTTAGTCGTTAAACGGAGTGCAAATCGCGCGGCATTAAACGGAGTGTTTAGTAAATATAAACAACAGTCGTAATGAAAATATAATATTAAAAAATATTTACAAAAACTACAACAAAAAACAAAAACCTTTGAGATGTAGCATAGTGCAAATCTTCAATTATTTCAATCCATTGTCTTCCAAAAGAATTGAGATATATATATTTTTTTATGCCATATAAATCAAATAATATTAAGGAGCACTAGCTCTATATATAAACTCACAAACGTGTCTATAAATGCATTAATTAATTAACACTTTAACTAAGTAATAATTATAAATAAATCAATTAAAATTGATATATAACGAAATCTATCCGCGCGCTTCCTGCACAAATGATGTGCTAAAAACTTAATTTATAAATTAAAAATCGTTTAAATATTCTATGTAAAATATTAAATAAATATTTAAAAATATATTTATATGGAAATAGACAACTTTATTAACTAAAACACTCATACAACTATAAAAAAGGTTAAAAATTATAAGTCAATGTCTTCCAATCCCAAAACGTGGGACAAAGTGTTAAGTGTATAATATAGCTAAAATAACTAAAGAAAAACTTAAATTATTTGTTTGAATATCTTAAGAATATTTTAATATATATATGAATAGCTTAAAATAAATAAAAAAAAAAAAAACACTTCTATGATCCACTGTCTTCCATATAAAAGTGTGACATAAAAGCAAATATTATAAACAATAAAATTCAAAGTATAAAGTGAAAAATATAGTGATAAAATTAAGCATAAATTCATACCAATAATTTAAAACGTAACATTAAAAATACATTACAATTTTAAATATAAATTATTCATTAACAAAAAACGGCAATTCGACAAAAAAGATATCAAGAGAGAGGGCGGAAAAACAACCCCCTTATAAAGAGCGGCAGCAGCAGTAGCAAAACGCAGAGAGAACTCTCCAAAGGCGCATGCAATGCTCTCTTCAGAAATCTACAGCAACACAACAGCAACAACAACAACAACTGCAACGGCAGCAGCAGCAGCAGCAGCAGGAGCAATGGCCACAACACTGGGAGCGGCAACAGCAGCAGCGGCGGCGGCAACAACAACAACAACAAGCAGCGCCTCCACCATGACAACGACGACGCTGCTGCACGCGATGAGAGCGACAACAACAAAGAGACGACGCAAGCGACGCAAACGCGCAGGACACGCAATGCACAGCAGCAGCAGCAGCAGCAACAACAACAACAATAATAACAGCAGCAGCCATGTCAATGGCGATGGGGTTGCTGTTGTAGCCACAGCAGGAGCTGCACTGGTTGGTGGTGCTGGTGGTGGCAGGAAATGCAAGGCGCAATACTTTCAACACGATAATCGCGAGTATATAGCGCGCTATGAGAGCTTCCACTTGACGACCGCCCATGGCACAGCGGGCGCGGCGGCGACGGCGGCACTCAACTATGCCGCTGTGGCCAAAAAGTTTAAGCCATTGCGACCGGTTTTGGCAAGCGGCGCCAACAAGAACAGGCGAACAGCATACGTCAGCAGAGCGGGCACGGATTGCGCCTGCGTCTGTCAGGGCGCAAATGTGATGCAATGCCCGCAGGAGGCAACAACAGCTGATGCCAGCCAACGGGATAATAGCACAAAAAGGGCACGTCTTAGCGAAAGAAAAACCTCTGAAGCAAACACAAAAATCAATATGCCACACAAAACAAAAACAGCAAAAGGAACTACAACAGCAACAGCAACAGCAACAGCAACGTTGCCGGCTTTGCTCGCTCTACTCAAGCATTCGTCCAGCACGTGGCTGGAAACGCTGCTGCTGCAGGCAGGCAGCGCTGCTGCGGCAAGGTAAAGCTGCATGGGAGCTGAAGATTAAATGGATCATAAAATATACATAATATATTATAAATAACATCTTTATCTATATTGTTCTTTGTGTCCGCCTTGAATTTTATTATTCCGTCTTGAAGTTCTCTTAAAAAAACTGTAGCACAGTTTTTGGCGTTATTTTCTGCTACATTTTTTGGCTTCATTTTTGTTTTCTTATTTTATTCAAATTCTTTAATCTCCATTCATATGCTTTATTCGTACTTGCAGCGTTCGTGAGACGCATCAGATAGCCGAGGCACAACAGCAGAAGAACGCCAAGCTGCGCGAGGCATTCAACATATCGGAGTATTTTGTGGAGGGCAGCAGTTTCGACAGTGATCGCAAGGCCAAGGAGGATCTGGCCAAGAGTGTGGCACTGCAAAAGGAGCTGGACGCACAGCGTGAGAGTCTGGCCGCAGCGGCAGCAGCTGCAGCGGGCAAAGACAAGGAGACGGGCAAACGCTATGCGCTGGTGCGTACGCCCTCCAGGGAGCGCGAAGAGACAGATGGTCTCAAGGGGGATAACAAAGGATTGGATGCGGCAGCGCAGAGTGATGATGAGCATGTGTCCAAGTCGGAGAAGAAGAAGAAGAAGAAGCGCGCCAGAGATAGGTACACCATTCTAGAATAGTCTATGAATGAAACAAAATTAACTATATAAATCTCTTTGATAATGCAGTTCGGCCAGTCCAGAGCGTCGCAAGGACAAGAAGAAAAAGTCCAAGAAGCACAAGAAGGAAAGGTAAGCGCATCTAATTTAATTTATCAGCTTAGTCAAACAAAGAAAACAAAACAAAGTTGCTGTAGTTCTGTGTTTACCTAGTCTCTCTATAGACGCTATATAAAACCTCCTTGATTTGATTTGAAAGTAAACTATTCAGTTGTATCTAATCTTCAGTTTCATTATGTAAAAAAAAAATAAAAATCAAAAAAAAAAGAAAAATTAAAAGCAAACGTACAACTTTTGTCTCTCTCTCTCTCTCTCTATCTATCTATGTATCTTTCTATCTATCTATAACTATCTATCTAACTATCTTTCTCTGTGTATCGACAACAACAACAACTGCTTAATACCATTTTGTGTTCTTTTCGTCTCTACTCCTTCTTTTACATTGCATTTTGAACCACTCTAAAGGGACTCATATGAGCAAGAAAGTAATAAAAAGCAGAAGCGAAAAGTTATGTACTAATTGCATTTTGCATACACCAATTTAAACACCTTATAGTTTGTAAAACTAATCAAAATCTGAACATACAACAAAACAAAACCAAATCTGTTAATTATAACCCTTTGATATGCGTTTCAAAAACCAAAACCAAAAGAAAGAAAACAAAAATACTTGAAAAGTATACTATATAATATACTTGATAAAACCTATATACATATTTACTAATTAACTGAACCATCGTTTTATTTATCATAAAGTGCTCTGGGTCTATTTGTTTTCCCCTTCTGTTAAGTCTTAGGTCTCGGCCGACAGCATGAAACTATATATAGTACTATTAAAAACAGTTTATAATAGTGACATTACAAAATCAATCTATTAAGCTGTGTATGCGATAGTACTAACGATAGTTTTTTGTGTTAGTCCTATTTATTGGGTAAAAACTTTTAAACATGCTTAACAGTTTAAAACTTTTAAAAGGTATATGTAAAACTATATATAAATAAATGATTCAATGCAAGCTTTGTGCGATAGTACTAACGATAGTTCGCTGGAATTTTGCCCTTAACCGACACGCTTCCAAAACCGTCTGAATGTCATAAGTATTAAATGCCTATATAAGCGTGTTATATTTTTTATATTTAAACGATAGTATTAACGATAGTTTTGCTTTTATACCAACAATCTAATGCTTTTTGATACACAAACACAACCTACATATCGTTTATTTCCCTTTGATCAACTCAATGGTAAGTAACCAATTCGATTATTATTCGATTAATTGATCATCTAACAAAATTGTATCCTAACTAAAAAAAATCAAGAAACAATAAAATCCCGCCATTTAACACACCATATGCACACATACACACATTGCATAACATTATACTCGCCAGACTACAGACACTTAAGGAACATATGAAGTTACTGAAGCTATACCAAAGTGTATTAAACGCAAATTTCTCATCTTTCTTTCTATTATTATTATAAATCTACTTTTACTATATTTAATAAGACAATGCAAATATTGAGCAGTTTTCGAACGAAGGTAAAGCACTTAAACCACCAACAGTTTAACGATTCAAAATATAATGTATATATATATTATTACAATCCTAATATAAGGATCCCCTCAAAAAAAGAAAAGAAACTAATGAAAATCTTTCAAGATTTCTATTTGACTTTATATGTGTAACCCCAATAAAAATTTTTGGGGCTTGTCATACGAGTACTTATCGCCGACTTTGTATGATTCTACTTGCAGTAAATCGAAGAAGAAGAAATCCTCACGAAAACGCAAACATAGTGTCAGCGATAGTGACAGGGAGAAGGAGAAGGATAGAGACAGCGATGAGGATCCCGATGAGGCCGGTAGCAGCGATGCGGATCGTGAGTTGTTGAAGAGCAGCGCACGCAAGAAAGCCAAAAAGGATAAGGTAATGCCCCAAATATATAATAATCTACACAAAGAACTTAATTACAAGTTAATAATGAAGCATATGCTCAATAACATGATGATGAAGAAGGTGTTGATGAGAGTAATGAGCGTTGGTTATGTCCCTAATGCTTTATCCAGAGAAACTAGAACTATATCTAGATGTAGATCTAGATGTAAAGCTCAATGGCCTGAAGTATGCATGTACTATATAGTTTCATATATAACCCTTGTTATAACTACTTTTACTATATGTCTTTTAAAATTAACTATATCTTAATCAATAAACTCTTAGCTCTTTATCTTTCTTCCAAATCAAATAACTCACACTAACTGTCTGATCTAATGCTCTAACGCTCTCTAACTGTCTCTCACTCATTCTCTCTTTCTCTATATAAAAACTGCGTTAAAACAAACTTTAAGTCTCTATACTACTTGAAATTCTATATGTATTATACCATATACCATATAAATACTATATATTCTATATGAAAATAATAATGTTGATGATGATAAATCGTTTGTTTCTTTAACGTTTTTCTTTTCGTTGTCTCACCGCAAAAAAATAAATATATATTATATTTAACATACGCCATTCTCTTCTCTTGCTTATTTACTTCTTTTTCCACCAAAACAAAAATCAATCTATAAAAAAAATGATATATAATCCGTAATACAATAATTAAGTACCGATAAAAAAAAAACATGCTCTAACACATCTATATATCTAATAGTAAACAAGTTCCTAATAAACTAAACCAAATCAAAAACAAAACAAAAAATCCAAATCAAAACCAAAGTCACCCCACAAAGTATTGTAAAAGGTAACAAAGGCTTCAAAACGCATTCACAACAAACTAGTACTAAAAATATTATCGATTTTTCGGTTCTTTGAAGATATCTTTAGTTTCCGTATAGCTATAGTCGTTGAGATTATTCACAGATCCAAGATATGTGCATAATCTTGCATTTCTTATAGTTTCTTTGATTCTTTTGTTGTTTAGACCTTAATTTTTGATGTTGCTGTGCTTAGTAGGGGTAGTAAAACAGGCGATTGCACTAATAATCATGATAGTAAGTCTGTTTGTTTCTATATAAAATATAATGTGCAGTATATACAGCCCATAAAAGCCTGTGTTCATCTATGTTAGATGTCAGATCTCAGCAGCTGTAAGCTCTAGTAAAAGCATCTTTGGTATACAGATATATCCACTAATTACGATACATACTTTCATCATCCTTTTCCATCATCTAAATATTTAAAAAAAATCTTAACTCAGCTATAATCTAAAATGTACCTTGAAATCCTTTCGTACACTAGTGTTTAGTTTGGACACACACCGCGTGTAGTGCTTTTGGTGGTGGTATTAGCTAAGCACAGCTGCTGCTCATGATGTCGGCTTTACTCGACTATGAATTCATATTTTAGTTGATAGTAGTAACAAAAAAAAATTAAAATAAAGTAAAACCAAACAAAAAACGACACGAAACGAAACAAAAAAATTTATATTTTATGTTTATGAACAAACCCTTGGCGCTTCATTGATATAGGATAGCTATCAAAGGCTCTCTTGTAGTTTTGTAAGTACTTTCATTTGTCTGTTTTCTTTAAGAATACTTAAACTAGATTATGTACAAACAACAACAATAACAACAACAACAACAAATGCAATAATAATAATAATGATAACAAGAAGAACAACTGCAAAAATGAGCAACGCTTACACAGAGCAAATGCTGATAATATTCTCTATAACTCTCTCTACATACATATATATCATGTCATAACTCATGAATCGCAATGAATGATATTGTATAATGTGTTTGAATTTATATTGAAACGATAATTAATTATAATATATATATATACAATAACTATTGCTAAAAGTTAGACTCTTAGCAAAGAAATTGTTTAAGTTCAAGTTCTTCCTGCGCTCTGTTTTGGCATCTATGCTAATCCCATGCATTTTTCTATTATACAGAAGAAACGCGATAAGAAATCGAAGAAGAAGCATCGTGCCACACGTGCCAGCTCTACGGACACGGAGCGCTCCAGGTGAGTGTTGAACTTCAATCCAAATTGTAGCCAAAAACTAAAATTCTAATCTGCTCAGCTCCCAGACGCGCAAGTCAAAGAAGTCGACCAAAACTCAGGCTGTACAGGGCACACCGCCGCAGCGAGTGGGTCGCAGTCGCTCGTTGGAGCGGCGTGACAGGTCACAGCGTCGGCAGGATTCGGCTGTTGAGGTTAGCAGACGGCGTGAGAAGTCGAAGGAGCGACAGGTCACGCCGCCACGTCGCGAGACTGAGCGTAAGGAGCAGCGACAACGTTCCCGTGATAGAAGGGAGCGGGGCGGCAAGTCGAAAGATCGTGAGCCAACTAAGGAAGGCAGAAAGGAGGCAACCCGTCGTTCTAAGGAACGTGCCGTATCAAAGGAGCGACAGCACGGTAAGCAGCGACAGAGATCAAAGGAACGCGAGCGATCGAGGGAAAGACAGAGCTCCAAGGAGAGACAGAGATCAAAAGATCGACACAGATCGAAGGAACGCTTGAAATCGAAGGAACGCTTGAAATCGAAGGAAAGACTCAAATCTAAAGAGCGTTTGCGATCTAGAGAGCGACAAAGATCCAAGGATCGACAGAGATCAAAGGAGAGACTCAGGTCTAAGGAGCGACGGAGATCCAAAGAGCGTCAGAGATCAAAGGAAAGACAAAGGTCCAAAGAGAGACAGAGATCAAGGGATAGGCCAAAGTCTAAGGAGCGGTTGAGATCGAAGGAGCGACAGCGCTCCAAGGACAGAGCACGTTCCAAAGAGCGGCAGGAGAAGGTTCATTCCAAGGACACAGCCAACACAAAAGATAGAGGACGCTCCAAGGAACGTCAACGCTCTAAGGAACGTCAACGCTCTAAGGAACGCCAACGCTCTAAGGAACGTCAACGCTCTAAGGAACGTCAACGCTCCAAAGACCGAGCATGCTCCAAAGACCGCCAACGCTCCAAAGATCGAGCACGCTCTAAGGGACGCGCAATTCCGCGCGACACATCCAAAGAGCAGCGCACACAAAAGCGTGAGCGCGATGACCGTAAAATAACGCGCATTGCTCGCTCAAGTAGTGGCTCACCCACGCACAAGAAGGCGCGTGGCACCACACCAAAAGCAGCTGCCACAGGAGCCGGTACCATCGTGGCTAACAGCCGACGTAGTCGTTCAAATGAGCCAAAGCGCAGCGCAGCGCCTGCTTTCAATCCTTTCAAGGCGGCCGAGGACACTGTAAACGATATACTGGGCACCAAGTCGGTCATGGTGGCACTGGAGCAGACTAAGCGCAAACGTGAGGCATCCAATTCGAGCAGCAGCTCAAGCGACAGCTCCAGCAGCGACAGCTCAAAAAGCAAGACGGGGGGCACTCCCACTAAACAGCAGGAGCAACGACAGGTGAAGCGTGAGGTGAAACGTGAGAAGCGACAAAACAAAAAGGAGCACGAAAAGGGAAATACGCCCAGTCCTCTGCGGCGCAGCAAGCGTCGCTCCGGCAGCTCCAATTCCTCAGATCTGAGCTACTCTCCCGCAGAGCGTCATCCGGAACGCTATCAGGACATCAAGCGGCCGCAGCAGCCGGCGCCAGTGGTGCGTTTGCGCGCCCAAAGCGACGATGGCAGTGATGAGGCCGAGGAGCAGCAACAGCAACGACAGCAGCGTGCCACAAGCGGTGGCAACCTGGACGACTATCAACAGAGCAAGCGAGAGCGCGAGGAGCAGCAGGAGCTGCGACTGCTAGAGCAACTGAAATCCGGCATAGCAGCCAAAGCAAAGCAGAAGATCAGAACAATGGAACAGCACGAGGCGGCGGGCAAGGACGGCGCAGCAGCAACAGTTGCTGGCAAGCAGCAGCAGAGTGAAGTAAGTGGCAGCGAGCAGCAGCAGCATCAGTTAAAACGCAACTCTCTCAAAGATTTTCTCGTGGCTAACAATGTAAATGCTTTAATTAACCCACTGACAACAACGACAACAACAACGACAACGACAATTACAACAAATGCGACAGCTGCAACTGCATCAGCTGCAACAATAACAGCAGTAACAACAACACCGGCAGCAGCAACAACGCCGCCGCGTCGCATCGAAGCCAAGACGCCACCAATTTGCCAGGTGCCTCAAATGGCGGCGAATGGTGTTGCCGTACGGCTATCAGCAGGAACTAACACGTTTACATCAGCGACAGCCAAATTTAATCATAGATTACAACAACAACAGCTGCAGCAGCAGCAGCAGCATCATCAACAGTCGCATCATTTGAAGCGCATCTATCATAATCGAACGCTGCAGCTGAAACATAATAACAATAGACATAACAATAACAATACTAACAATCATAGCAATAGTAATCATCATTGTCCTCATGGTGGTGGTGCAGGTGGTGGAGGTGGAGGTGTTGGTGTTGCTGGTGGCAATGCCTTACCCTTTTTGGCTGGCACACCAGGAACCTACAATCGCACAACGAATCGGCTCAATCATGGCCCCTTGCTGACCGCCACACACTATAATATATGCAAGAATCAGCATCAGCAGCAGCAGCAGCATCACGGCAGCAGCAACAACAGCAACAGCAGCAGCAACAACAATAGCGGCCAGCAACTGCTGCCGCCTTTGTTGGCGCGTCGCGGCCTTTATGGCAGCTTGTATGGCGCACCGCTGCATCATAACAATCATCATAATCATAATCATAATCATCAGGCTCGTCTGTTGTCTGCTGCTGCTGGTGTTGCTGCTGCGGCTGCCGCTGGCGGCGGTGGTTCGTCATCAGCAGCTGCCGCAGCAGCAGCAGCCGCTGGTCTGGCGCTGTTGGGTCATACGGCGCGTCTGGGCGGCAATAGTTTGGGCTATCAGCATCAGCAGCATTCACACCAACACCACCATCATCATGCACACCATAACGCGCAACTGCAGCAGCTGCAACACCAGCAGCAACACCACCAGCAGCATCAGCAGCAGCAGCAACAGCAACAACAGAAACCAAAGATTGTAATTAAACCCTTCAAAATTCATGATCCACAGCCCCTAGTTGCTGCACTGGCGGACAGCACGCTCGTGGATGCCATCGTCTCCAAAGTATCCACGGCCACGGTGGCAGCCGCCGAGAGCGCAGCGCGTCGCAGTCGCAGTCGTTCGCGACGCAGCAGTCACAGCAAACGGCGCACGAGCAGCGGACGGCATCATGCGCGCTCCAACAGCCGCAGCCGATCGTAAGTTGTATACTAATAAATTATATTTTCTAACTAATCACAATCTCTCTGTCACTTTGTAGACGCTACAGCAGCTCGAGCAGTGGCAGCGCCAGCTGCAGCTCACGCTCGCGCTCTGGCTC
Organism: Sphaerogastrella javana; assembly: GCA_037040025.1. Classification (NCBI taxonomy): domain Eukaryota; kingdom Metazoa; phylum Arthropoda; class Insecta; order Diptera; family Drosophilidae; genus Sphaerogastrella; species Sphaerogastrella javana. The sequence goes on from JBANCZ010002955.1 coordinate 11,552, forward strand.
GCATTCAAGCCGATCCAGCTGCTCGTCCCGAAGCAGCTCCGGCAGCTCCAACAGCAGCAGCGCCGGCTCTGGCACATCACAATCCGGTTCACGTTCGCCCTCCATACCACGACGACGCGGCTCGCCTAGCTTTCTGGACAGGCGACGCATCACAAGGTGAACTACCAAAAAAGCCAACATTTCTGGCCATATATTTCAACTTTGATCCAATATCTTCAGCTTTCATTTGATATAGTTTTCGTTATTTGTAGTGACCCTTGCAGAGTTTTATCTAGTTAACCATAGATAGTGCTAATAATTATATATTTAAGCTATGAACTGCACCGGATATGATATGATATGGATGCCCTAAAAATGTATTGTATAAGCTTAAAGATAAGGGTTTTATTTTTTTTAGGAGATACATATGCTTTTATATATATACATAGGCTTTAAGTGCAGCTGCTCGAAAAATTTCATGAGAATCGCATAGTAAACACAGAAGTTAAGCTGAAAAGACTAAACGATAAGATATAGTATAATATGGATAATATAGTATAGTATAGTATATAACGATATAATGTCATATATGCTTTATATAATCATTAGATGATATGCATGCTTAGGCATTTGGCTGCTGAATGCATTATACTATAGATATTATTATAGACATTCAAGCAAATCTAAGGGTTTCCCACACGGCAGCCGTCGAGTGCGTTCGACTGTTGCGCTAGCTGAAACTCATAGATTCAACTCTGCAGGGTTGCTACAGTTATATAGAATTTATCATTTATGTTTTAATCAATTTTTAATATATTTTCTTTATTTTCCCTCTTTTTTTTTGGAATTATTTTTGAACCGATTTTTTTCGTAGCCGTCGATCACCACGCAGCACCAGACGTTAGCGGTTTGAATTTATAGCGCCTGCAATTTGTATCTTATTTTGTACCACATTTTCAATTTTATGCCCTTTCATTTTTTAATAATTTCTCTTTATTACAGCTCAGGAATTATTTATGTGTGCACACTTTTTCATATATATCTAAATATAGAATGCAATAATTATGATTTTTTCGCAATGTTCAAATTGTAGACTGATTCATTTGATGCGATACAATTTACTCTGTGCTTGTCCAAATGTATTGTAATTATATTGAATATATCGTATATGTACAAACAAACTTTTGTAGTATCAAACGCATATTTTATTTCATTTCTATGCTTCATTTAATTATACATTTATAATTTAGCAATTTAAATAACTAAGGTCTAATTTTTGTAAGTATATCATCTGTTGCCACTTGTGTTCACTTATGAGTTTTTCCTTTGATTTGGTAAGTTTTTTTTTCATTTTTCCATGAACTTATGATACCCCATGATACCCTAACTAATTGCATTTCATTTACAGCGCACGCAAACGACCTATACCCTATCACCACAAGAGCTCAGGTGATGGCCTCAGCAATGGCCTGCTCGACGAGCACGTGGACAATGATGCCTCTAGCTGCTGCTCCAGCTGCTTCAGTCGCGCCAGCTCTCCGGCCACGCCTCTACCGCGCGATCCACCATCCCTGCAGCACAGTCGCAGCCCCTCGGCCATCGCCTTTTGAGTGTTAAGCAATTCGTTGCGCCGAATGTGCAGCGAAAGGGGCAAACCGAACTAACAAAGTTACCCAACTAGTCAGTTACATATATATATATATATGTGTATATATATAGCACTATATATATTCACATTATTCCGTTGTATGTCGTTTTCGTTTTGATTTACTTTAGGGCCTTTGCTTTGTATTTAGTAGCTAAAATCTAGACACAATCTTTATATTAGAGAACCTAAACTTAAGCTGCGTTTTCAATTAATTAATAAACATTGAACATTTGATTTGTTGCCATTTCACAGAATGTATCAATAGATCGTTTTATTTATAACAAAATGTTCAGTATGATAAAAATGGTAAAAAAAAGTGGGTTAAGTATTTTGCATATATGTATTTGCCAGGCATTAGCTTAAGTGGCGCCACTAATCTTAAGCTAAATACACATAAATTCACTTTCACTATCTATCTCTCATATACACACACATACACAGTAAACGCATAAACTTTAAATTTAGTACAAAAAAATGCGACTATCTTTATCGGAGCAACAATTGGCCGCAAACCTTTGAAACGGACAGGGTGCACTGATAAAGCAGCTAACGCCCAGGTGAACATATATACTTGTATATAGTGGAATATATAACTATAGGCAATTAAGCGCCTATAGCAAAGTTCTACTGTAGCTGCTTAGTAGTTAAGTGGAAGGTTCTGATGCTTGCTGCTTCTCCTGCAGGCGACGACGTTTCTGCGCCAGATACACCACCCAAATGAAGGCTATTATGCTGGAGGTAATCGAACGCAGCATTGGCGGCACATAGGTTATATTGAGGAAGACCAACAGCGACAGATACTGCCAGTTGGCGCGCAGTATGGGCCAGTAC
>JBANCZ010002956.1:0-14008 GCA_037040025.1 Sphaerogastrella javana
GTGTATGAGTGGGATATGTTTGTTAATATTTAGACGCAAATATATCTTTTAGCTGATCTTTGTTACATAGTTACAGATACTCATAGCTGTAATTACAAAAGTTGCATGATCGTTTCTCGCCAAGTCACGCCAGAAAACAATGAGATATAAACGAGTCTAGTTCTCTATAGTTAAAAAAATACACACACACACACAACAGCAGAATAGAACAAAAACAAAACACATTAAAATAATATCAATACCAAAAGCACAATTAAATTTCAGATAACAACAAAAAAGCAACAACAACAAGAACAAATGGTTAAATAACAACAAATGGCAACACGAACATGAACAGAGAACAAAATAAATAAATACTAAAGAGTTTTTCGCCATATACTTAATTCACTTAATGGCATTTAGTTGATACGCAAATGGATTAAAAAAAAAATAATCAACCACAAAAAACTTAAAAAGCTTTGAATAGCTTAAAAAAAAAGTCAAGCACGTGTCAACTTTTTATTGACACTTTCGAGTTTCGAGAGCGAAAACAATTTACATATAAGAGACATACTACTACAAAATACAACACACAAAGACAATGTCAAAAAAAAAAAAAAAAATACTGCAAATAAATCAAGTTTTCCGGACTAAAAGCCTGGTGTGCGATATTTTAAGTAAATCGTTATCAATACCGGATTTTGAATGGATTCGAATTTATTTTTTCTTTTAATTGAAGCTCAAATAAATCAACGGAAAATTGTTGAGATCTAATTACTTTGATTGAGGAAATCACATTAATCCACTTGGTATCCATTAAAAAATGCTTATAAATTAAAGAGATATCACACACAAGAGGTTCATAGACTGAAAATTCGCCTGCATAGCATTACCAGAGTTTTCTAATTATATATTTTCGATATTTCTCAATACAAAAGTTATACAACCAATATCTAAGTAATGCTACCTGAAGCACATTTAGCTGAAGCTCTTTCAAGACTCTGGGATCAATTAGAGCTCTGTCAAAAAAAAAAAACCATACTAACTAGTTCAACTATTTTCTTAGCTTTGGCTTATATATTAAACACAGCTTAGTTCCACAATTTACAAAAAAAAAGAACGAAATGAAATGCTAGTTCAGCTCATATTTTATGCAGTATTTTTTTTTTTACACAAATACTAAAGTTATTGTAAGCACACCGTCAGCTGTGTACGTCAAGAGTCTAAAAAAAAAGCAGTTGTATCAACAAAATTGTGCATGTGTGTAAGTGTGCCAGATTCAGTAGCGGATTATAATCGCTCTATATATATTTACACATAAACATATAGAATCAACAAGTATTTATTACTAAATTTAAACATAGTACTGTCAGGTGTTTCGATCTTTTACTGCTGATCATACAGCAATCGCCAGGGCAAAAAGATGATGAGCAAATCATCTAGTCTTCAATTCACTAAAATGTGCTTGAGATTCGACTTATATGGCATCATATATGGTATATATATATATTTTCAGACATATTATATAGAGATTGCAATTTCATTTCCTACACACATACAGGGTAGCGGCCTGACCCCCACGCGATCATATTTGCTGCTGAATGTATTCTTTGGTATGCAAGCAACACCTATCCTATAGATCTATAAATATTTCAATGAATATAGAATATAGACATCCAAATGTCTATCTATATATCTAAATATATACATGTTAGCCACGCAGTACAGGTGACTAATGCCACAAATAATCTGGGGATTGCCTGTCACAGCCAACACACACGTGTCTCTCTGCGCTTTGATTTATAATAATACTTAAGCGTATTTTTTTTTTCACATTTATTTATTTTTTTCTTTCGAGTTATTATTGTGCTAAGTGGTTTGTTAGAGAGAGCTGGATCTGTAGCTAATCTTTAACTTCTATATAGTAGTGCGAGTTGCGATCAAATAAAAATACTGTTCCATCTTTTGTTGTAAAACGTTGAGCGCCATTTAAATAAATTGTTTAAAATTCATTTATTTTTCGATTATTTAATTTTGTTGTTTCTCATCATGTATATTAAAATATATATATATATATATTTTCTACATGTCAGCGCAAATGTCAAGACGCGACATGAGTTTATTGCACTCATCCAAGCGAAAGAGATGGCTATAGATGGAGACAGTAACAGCTCTCAAAACATTTCTTTCGCTTTATATAAAGAGCAGCAGTAAAGTGCTTGCACCAACAATTTTGATTTTAATATAAAATTGAATTTAATGACAAGAATGATGAATATATATAATAATCTCTCTCTCTATATATACATATGTATGCTCATAAAGACTGCAGTCCACTTATCATCATCATCAATCAGCTCAGGAGAGCTCACGAGCTCTGAGACGCAAAACTTTGCGCTCGCACGTGCAAATGTCCGAGTGCAACGTTCAACGGCCCCACCCCATTTATAGAGTATACTATCTATATATATATATATATAATTATGCCTACTACCGTCTGTGCACTTACAACAGTATAGTTTTTTTCATTCAGCAAAATATATTTCAAATCAACAGCAGCAGGTCAATCCCGGGCCAGACACTACCCATTGACGTGTTTCAAATTTAAAACCGAAAAACCAAACAACGAACTGCATTACAAATCCCAATACGAAGAAGAAGAAAAATACAATACATAATAATTTCGACACTTGCCCCTTATACCCTATACCTATAACTCTATACCAATAGCATATCATTTCCCTGCCTTTCCCTGTCCCTGTCTTTCCATCATCATCATTTCTCTGCGGGTTGTTGTCGTAACTATACCATAGAGCTATCTACTGTTTTGTAATTTCACTTTCTTTGACGTGCCCACCGTTGGCTACGTGCCATTAAAAATTGGCTATGGCCATCAACTTGTAACAGGGATTATGCAATCGCAACGCTATGACGACAATAAGTGCATCTAATTATGTTACGACTGCTCTGGAATTCCATTTACAACTTTATAGAGTACATACCCAACATGTTGATGTACATATGCGTCGCTGTCTGCCAAGTTTCCTCTGTCTCTCTCCCACTCTGTGTCCGCCTCTATCCATTGCATAAATGTGTCTGTGCCTACGAAAGGGCCTTACTTTAAAGGGATAAGCTATATCGATAAGGCCCTTCGACTTGCACAAAGTGTACATAGGTTGAAAGAGTATATAAGTCGTATATATACAATTATGAAGACTCTATATTCTACTGATTCATCAATTTCTTTCATCACTTCAAAGACTAAGGCTGCGTTCCCTATTCCCTTCCACTTTACCTCATTCTTATCCTATCCATTCCATTCCATTCTATCCTATCGTATCCAATCCTATCCCATCCTATCCAATGCTACCTTATACTATATCCTGTCCTATCCTATCCTATCGTATCTTATCCTAACCTATCCTAAACTATCTTATGCTATTCTAGCCTATCATCATTTATGTTATTCTATCGTCTTATCCAATACTGTACTATACCCTGCACCATTCCATTCCATACTATATTATGCAATCCTACTCCATTGTATAATATTCATATTTTAGAGCTGTCTTTGCTCTGATGCAATCTGTTATAATAACGTTTATACTTAATGAGCATGGCGATTGGAAGCGACTGAGAACTATATCTAATTATCATAAATCACAATTAAATATAGACTATTTGCCGAGTAGCTGCTTCCGTTTGAACAATTTCGAACTCTCAAGATATAATTAGATTGAAAATGACAAAACAAAATACACAAATCACCAAAAAAATAAAAACCAACAAAAATAAAACGAAATCGAAATTGTATCGATTCACAAAAAAAAAAATAAAGCAACAAAAAACTCAATTCAATAACAAATAATAAAAAGAAGCTAAAGAATTAAATAAAAATACATAAATAAAAAAAAGCATGAGGTGAAACGATTACGTAATGCCGCCAATAAAAATAAATAAAAAAAAAACACGAAAATTTTCGCGCATTCTATAGTTCTTCTGAAGTGTAACAAAGCCCACGCAAATTCAGTATTTATTTAAAATTTAATTTAATTTCGTTAAAACAAAAACAAAATAAAGAATTGCCCTGTTGTCATCAGAGAAGACTGTGGCACACTTCAAGTGCTGACGTTTGTTTCTACGCGCTTGAACTGGAGTGTATATGTGCTGTTGTGCGGGGGCTAAAGCCAAAGCTCAAGCTATGTATAGCAAGCTGTTGTCTGTCTGTCTGTTTGTCTGTCTCCATGTCTGTCCATCTGTCCATCTATTTAATCTGCTTATGGAAAAGGCAACGCGTGTAGCACATGTTTAAAACCACTCGAGCACAGCGCAAATTAAAAATAGAAATTCAATTTCAATTATACATAGTTCTGCTTCTGCTACTGCTCAGAGCCTTAGGCCCCTTACAAAGAGCACAAGATGCCAAAGTACTCGAGTGCAATACACACACAATCATAAACACTCACAAATACACTCACACAAACACTCACACACACTCGCAAAGGGAAGAAAAGAGCGAGTGAACTGAGCGAAAAAGGCAAGGTCTAAGAGAAAGCAAGAGGAGACGAATGAGAGAGAGAATGGGAGATGCATTTGAGTGTATATACACATAGAAATATATCTTATATATACATGTATCTATATATATATATATATGTATGTATTGCTTTTGTGTGTGTGTATTGGTGTATGCAACAAGTGTGTTCCGGTTAGCAGCTGCCCCGCACAACTGGCTCTTGCAGCGACACATTACGCATACGCCACATGCGACAATTGGGAATGTGGCAACAGCTGTTGACCCGCACACACAGCATCCCATAGTGGCATAAAAACCTGCTCAAAAAAATACAACAAAAATTAATTCAAATATTTAAATTGCTTACTGTAAGAGCACAACTTTATAATTGCATAATATGAACAGACACAAAAAAAAAAAAATATTCAAAATGAAATGATTATCTTGCAAAATCTAAAAAAAAAAATGGATATAATTCATTTGAAGTAAAGCAAAGAAAACAAAAGCATTTTTTTTTAAATCCATTTACAATCGACTATGTTTTGTGCAATTTACAGACTCCTACTGTTACTACTCACTGTGCAAGTACATCTGCAACCCCTTCAACCCCCTCTTCAACCACTTTGAAACCACCCCAATCCACACAGCTGAAAAAGTTCATTCAACGCAGTTCGTCTTCGACTTTTGATTCGTTTTTCTTTATATTTTATATATATTTTTTATATGTTTTATGTGTGAGAGTGTGTGAGTGAATGTGTATGTGAATGTGTATGTGAATGTGTGTATGAATGTCTGTGTGAATGTGAATGTGTGTGTGAATATGTCTGAGTGTGTGTGTGTGTGACTTCGTTTCTTTGCACTCGTTGCGCTTTACTTGGTCTCTGTGTCAGTGGAACTTTGAAAAATGCGAGTGCAAGTGAGTGTGAGTGTGTGACTTGTGTGTGAGTACTCTGAGTATGCTTTGTGTATGTGCTCTGTGTGTCTGTGCCAATGTGGCAAACATTCTACACACACAAATGCAACAGCAGCTGTAACTAAAACTGCGCTTCGTTTGGCTTTTTTCAACAAAGTGAAAGGAGTTTTTGTTTCTGTTTCTGTTTCAGTTTCAGTTTTAGTCGTTTTTTTGTTTTTTGTTTTTATTCAAACAATTTATTTTGTTTTTTTTAGTTGTATTTATTTATTTATTGCTCAGTTTATTTATTATTTTTATTATTATTGGCTTAAAAATTTAAGAGACGTTGAATAATCTCTGGCAACTTCCTACAGCTGCTGCGCAAACGTGATGAAAAATCTTCCAATCAATTGCAATTGGCCAATTGTGGGCGTTGTGCTGCCGCTTAAGTGAAAGGCAACAGGCTAAGACAAAAAGACAAACAAACAATTGCAACAACTACAACAACAACAGCAAACGTTAATAACAACAACTAAATGTATAGCAGAATGTCTGGCTAATTGAATGCTATCGAGCCATAATCAATTGCATTCATATCGCATTCAAAGCGACTTTTCATTTTCAATGAGTGCCGATTAAATTAGATAAATGAATTCTTATTAATTTATAGCAAATGCAGACCAGCTGCAGCAATGAATTGAAAATGTTTTTTTTTAAACTAATATCAGACTTGTATTAGCTTTAAATCTTTTAAATGTTGTTGTTGCTGTTGCACATGCAAAAAGCATGTTGAACCTTTTTGCGATAACGACAACAACAACAGCATCAACAACAATACAAGACATAACAACCATAAAAAAACTGGTGAAAATGCCTGTCCAGTGTCCACACACATACACACACATACATACACACACACATATAACTCAACAATAACAAAACGAACAACGCTTTTCACTTAGCAAACAAACAAACAACAATAATAACAAAATGAAACAAGCGTAGAGAGTGAGAGCGAGAGCGAAGTGTGTAGCAGAGAGAAGGAGAGGAGAGATAAGGAGAGAGGGAGAGAGAGAGAGGGCTATGCAGAGGGCAAGCGAGCAAAATGCCCAACCCAAAAGCAACTTTTAAAACCAAAATCAAAGACAACCACAAACAAAAGTCGCTGTGGTTACTCTACTCTACTCTAATCTACAAATGCCTGCATTAGTAGTAGATGTAGATGTTGTTGTTGTGTATGTTGTTGTTGTAGATGTTGCTGTTGCTGTTTTAGTTGTTGTTTCAGTTTGTTGTTGCTGTTTGGCTGTGGCAATTGAATGCCTCTCAGCAAGCAGACAACACACTATGAGCATGCACACACAACACCCATATTAGTGTGTTTCTGCATGTGTGTATGTGTGCCTTTGTGTGTGTGTATGTGTGTCTGTGTGTGTGTGTTACAATGCCCCCAAGTCATGCACATGCACATGCCAAACCATTGCGCCACAATCAAAAAAACAACAGCCACAACAACAGCAGCAACAACATTAGCAACACCAACATCTACAACAACAAAAACCACACGAAAAGCAAGCACCACCGCCAACCACCTGACCGTAGCTAAAGCTGCAATTGTAACTGCCAACAAATGCAACTGCAGCAGCAGCAGCAGCAGCAACACCAAAAACACCAACAGCAGCAGCAAAACCAACAACACCAACAGCAGCAGCAACAGCTTGTGAGATTTCTGAGAGTTTGTGGTATTTTGTTGTTGTTGTAGTCCACCACCAACAACAACAACAACAACAAATCTGACAACAGTGAAACGTTACACGTCAACCAATACAAACACAGACTAACTAATATGCCCTGTACTAACTCAGCTTTAATGGGTGCAGGCAAGCTCATATATAACATTTGACATGTATTCCACGGGCTTTACTGTGTTTTTTATCACTACAAATCGTATATGCCCCACTGTACATTAGTTTATGGACACAAATTTATGCTAAAAACTTTCCAAGCTTAAAAAAACTGCATTAAACATTTAGCTATATTTGCGATTAAACAACAATTTCAGAGCCGTTCGAAATTTGGCTATATATTTAGCGATTAATCGATTTGCTATATTTTAGATTAAACAAATTTAGCGGCATTTAAAATTTGTCTTTTTTTTATGATCAAACTACAATTTGAGAGACATTAAAAATTTGGTTATATTTTTTAACTTCCATTTCAAGCGGCTTTCAAAATTTGGCTATATAATAGATTAAACAACAATTTAACCGACATTTGAATTTAGCAATATATTACATTAAACAACTATTTCTGCGGCACACAAAATTTGGCTATATTTTTGCAATTGAGCAGCGATTTTTAGCGGCATTTATTGGCTGCTGTTTAACAATCAATTCTGAATTTAGCTTATTTTTATGCGCTATTTGCTAACTGGTTTTAGCTGCAACATGGCTAACAGTAGCCAAAGTGGCAACAACAACCTAAACAACAACAACAACAGCAACATATGCAACATTATGTATGACGAGTCTTGTCTGATCTTTTGTCAGCATTTGCATTTGTGTCGCTTTGTTGTTTTACGGCGTGAAAGTGAAATCTTTTGAAAACGCGCTTTTCCTTGCAATCGTTGTTGAAACAGAGATTGAGAGAGAGAGAGAGAGAGAAAGGCTGAGAGAGAGAGGGAGAGTGTGTAATGGAGAGCTGTATTGCTTAGTTTATTATTTGTTTCATTTAGTTTACTTACAAATTGATAATTGATTCATACGCAAAAACCAAGAGATTTCAAAGCGATTTTTCTTACCTGGAATGAAAAAAAATAGAAATAAAAAATTAGTAAATAAAATTGCATAATATATATAATAATAAATAAATTAAAATATAAATATTATTTATTAAACATATACAAAAAAAAAACAATTATATATAAAATAATATTTTTTATTTATTAAATACAGAAGCGAATAATTTCCCTGTAGACTCTATGTAGTTTTGTATCATAATGCTCAATCAAGAGCATATACCCTGCTGCTGAAAGTGTATGAGAGCATATTGAACGTCACTTGGCATCATGTAAAGTCAAATTAGCAACAACAAAAAGGAAAGGGGAAGAAAAGGGTGGGAAAATTTAAATAAAAATCATTTCAGTTGCCATCTAAATGCGAAATGCGGTTTATAAATAAACACAACATAAAATAAACAAAACAACAACAAAAAAGCAAATAACAAGAACGAGAAGAACAACAACAACAAGAACCACAATAAAAGCAACAACAACCAAAACAACAACAACCATAACAACTAGAACAACTAGAATTTTGAAGCGCTTGACAACCGCTCGATATGAATTGGTCAAGAATTCTGACGCCACAGAAAGAACAAGGGAGCAAGCGAACGTGCGGGAGAGAGAAAGAGAGGGGAAAACGCTTGCGACATATAGCCAGAGATGAGATGTAAATATAAAGATTTTAATATAAAATTTTGCAAATTGTTGCTCCCGATGCCGCTGCTCAAGGCAAACGAGCAGATCGCAAAAAAAAAAATTGCCAAAAAACCGCTAATAAAAAGTAGCTTGAAATGAATGTTTTTGATTTTGTTTTCATTTTTATTGAATAACAACAATAACAAGAAGAACAACAAACAGACATTGTGTCACATTATACAAATTTTTCGATGGCATAGAATATTGAGTATTTTTTCGTTTTTCTTTTTATTTTTTTTTGTTTAATTTTGTTTGTTTTACTTTATTTTTTGTTTGGGACATCGATAATACGCCCCATTCGATATTCGAAATTCAGTTGTTGCTCTACTCCATTTAAGTATTTATTATTGTTAAGAACACAACAATTGTTATTGTTATTTATTTATGTTATATGTGCTCTGTCTGTGTCTGTCTGTGTGTGTGTCTGTCTTACTTTTTACTTTTTAGTAGGTTCTATTTGCACAGCTGCTGCAGCTGTTTCCGTGGCTTATTATCGAGTTCATCGAAACTATAAGCAATTATTCATATACATATACAAATATATAAATATATATATATGTATATAACATACATATTAAAATAAGCCTAAATAGAACAGTATATACTATGAAAAATACCTATAAACTATGTTGCACAATGCACTTTAATAAAGGATATCTTAACCATGCAGAGAGCACAAACTATGGACCGTATAAAGAAAGTTTTTCTATCTTTTATAAGTACACGCTTAATACCTTAATTTATATATATATATTGTATATTTTTAACAGTTGTTTACAACTGTTTTTCATTTATAAATATAGCCTTAAACATAAAAATCATCATTTTACAAAGCAAACAACATTTAAGGTTGTCAGCGGCCAAAAAAAACAGAAGATACAAATGTATCTACAAGTAACTTATGCTCGCCTCAGTTGCCTACTGGGTCATTGCTGCATTGCTATCTCTCTCTCTATCTTTATCTCTCTCTCTTTCTTTATCTCTGTCTCTATCTCTATCTCTCTATCTCTCTCTCTTGCTCTCTCTCTCTCTCTATATCTCTCATTCATTCGCATTCACTCTCAGACTCTATACTGTCTGTCTATCTCGATACTCTCTCTTTTGCTCTCTCTGCATTCACTTGTGTTTGGAGTCTGCGCATTTGTGTCTTTGCAAATGACATCAACACCGAGGCGGAGGAATAACAACAATGGAGCGCATGCAGGACGAGAGCGGGTGGCGCATGCAGGAAATTGTCCAAGGACATGACAGGCTCTACCTGACAGCCGCCAATCGTGTAATGCAAATGCCATGTCTAAATCTAAAACTCTGCTGTTCAACAGAATCAGTTAAAGTCAGTCAAAAAATATTGCCAAGTTTGTTCTCTGTGTGTGTATAAGTGTCTATGTGTGCGCTCCTTTTGGACAGCACAACGTGACGTATGCGCAATATTCGAACACATTTCCATACACAAAAAAAAAAAAAATAAACAAAACACAAAACAACAATCAACGACAGGCATAAGAACAGCAAAAACAATCAAATCAAATGTGAACCCGGCTAAAATGCATTGAACCATTACCAGTACATATGCTTATTCCAAAAGATACATAATATATATATACATATGTATATATAGTATGCATGCCTGCACATATATAATACCTAATAAATTTATTAAGATTTAAATGACTACAAAATGCGATGACACACGATACGAAACGAGCTCAAGCCGAACGCCGAAACCCCAAACGGAACAAACTGTGTGCGGTTGCATTCAATGAACTGCAACAATTCAAGTTTTAATTGCAACAACAAACACTAAAAACAACAACAACAACAACAAATTAAATAAAGCAGAGTGCGGCTAATCAGGGTGAATAATCCGGGGGAATACTGCTATTGCTGCTGCTGCTGCTGCTGCCTGATCATTGGCCCATTATAATTAAGTTGACAGTAAATTGTCATCAAAGTGAAAAATGGCATTGAAATCGCAAATCGCAAGTGGAAACCGAAATGGTATTCAATTTCAATTTCATGAAACTTCATTTCATTTCATTTGTATTGTTTTTTTTTGTCTTATATAACTTGAACGATTCGCTATGCGTACTTAGGATGCGTTTGGAATTGGAATACATCGTAATATAGAGTATTATGCAAATGAAGACGTAATAAAGATAAAGGCTAACTGTGCAAACAAAACTGCTGCGAGGGCTGATTAATCAGTTTTCGGTTGACTTAATCAGTTAAGCATATATTTATTCGGCTAAATTTTTAGTAATTTCCGTGTGCATTATATTTAAGCGATTTCTTTAAACAAAATGATAAATTTAAGAAGTTCCTTATTGTTAAGGCATAATATATCATATTAAATTGTATATTTATTACAAATATTACAGAGAAATGAGAGAGACGAATTTCGTAAGATTAACTATTGAATATACCTATAAACTCTGACCATTGGAATATTCATTATATATGACTGTATGACTGTATGACTGTATGACTGCATGACTGAGTATTATGAGACAGCCCTCGAGTTGATTTATTTCCCATTTATTTAGTATCTATTGCCTGGCAACGATTGTGACAGTGGCTTCTGCTTAAGCAGCATGTAATTATGGTATTTTTAGTACAAGTATTAAGTATTTTTAGTAAACTTGAACTTGGACATGCAATTCATGACGTACAAAATGATATCAAGACGACAATGACGTCCTAGCTATATGTACTATATAGTATATGGTATATATACCTTAGTATATATGCATATTGGGAAGAGTCAAGGTGTAAAACATAGCCTTAAGTGTGGACTTCAATTGCACGAGAGGTGTTTGAGTTCGCGTGCCAAAGTCCTGTAAAAAATTTGCATAGGCGCACGACAGAAATACTATGGGACGGGGCAGAGTTTAGTTTGGCGATGGAAGAGTTGGTCAAAAGAAGTCATTTGTTAGACGCTTAAGATATTTCCGGCACGCGCGCCGCAAATATAGGAATCTATTTATTTAAACCACGACTATAACGAGAGTATTACAATTGTGTTTATTAGGTGCCTGGCGGGGCAGCAAGTGGCCAAAAGGAAATGGCTCTGGGCATGGGTATGGCTAAGGTGTTCGTTATACCAAAAAGGGGGGCCACGCTTATTGTGACAGTTTTATGAACTGCAGACCGGAGACACTAAATGTTAGTGTATACGTGCATGTATATAACCATTTTCATTGTAAACAAGGGTAGAGCGTAGATACAATGACGTAAGAGTACACCTGATACCACTGCAACTGTTTACTTGCCTGTGTTGACAGATTGCGTAACGGCAGGGACGAAAACAAAGAGCTTTAACTCTAGGAAACATAAATGGAAAACACCAAAACTGTCCGATTAAATGAAGCAAAACCTAAATTGCTTCTAATTTAGAAGTATTAGCTATACCTATACATATGCTGTTAGATTAACAGCAAGAGCTACAGTGATTTAGCATTATGTATGTTAGCATACTGTTGATAACATTACAGTTATGAATTGTTTACAAATTGAAAGCTTTAAGCTCTTGTAAGTTCTCGCTCTCTGTAAGCTCACCTCTCTTGATGCTCCATGCCTTCAATGCCCTCGGCTATAACGCTCTCATATACACCCGCTCTGGGCCGATCGCTCAGCAAATGTTGTCTGTCCAGATCGCGCTGAAAAATGATACAAGTTCGTATGATTAGAATAATGCCATAAAAAAGTACATTTTAATGTAATTCGACTCACCTGTATCTGTGCTGAGAGTCCGCTGCTGTAGGAATTGAGGCTAAGGCCATTCATATCCCTGGCGCCATACTCCAGATCTGAGCTGTTGCCCTCCATATCGTGTGGACTAACGTCTGAATCGTCGTCAGCTAAAAGAGAAGCAGAAGAGAGAGAGAAAGAGAGATTAGTCTTCTTCGTTTGTATATGCTGCACAATGTTGCATTTACATGAGAACTCAAACGAGTTGTTTATCATATTTCTGTTTGTTTATGTTTTTTCTCTTTGTTGTTGCTGTTTTCGTGTGTTTTATCAGCTCGTACGCTACTATCAAAGCTCAGCCTCGATACGTTGATCAGCGTTTACCGCCAACTTTTGCTCTTATTCCGACTTCAGCACTGCGAAATGTGATATAAACTGAAAGCGACGTCGGCGCCGTCAGCTTTTAGACGCTGCTTTTGTCAGCAGCAGCAGCAGCAGCAACAGCAGCAGCAGCAGCAGACGACGCCAACAGCATTGAGCGAGCTGAAGGAGAGGTTTCTTACTGCTGCTGCTGCTGCTGCTGGTGCTCGCTCTTCGCTTTATGCGAGGGGAAGCTGCGAGTGGGCAAAAAAGAAAAAAGATGACAACGATAAGCGAGTTGCGTTGTTTTCCAAAACGTTGACATGATTTAAGCGAATCCAACGTAGAACTTTGCAAACGACGACAGCCACAACAACAACAACAACAACAGCAGCAACAGCAGCAACAATAATAGCAACAACAAAGAATACCAAGAGCTAAAAACACGACTGACACTCATCTTAACTAACTGTCATGATAAGCTCAGTCGAGTTAATTTAAATGTTTATGTTTGCCTATGACTTTTGGATTAACTTGCCCTAATGCCACAAACAGCAAAGGCTCCTTTCCAGCTAAAGCCAAAGCAGCAGCAACAGGAAATAGCATTGTCAGCCGTATTCCGGATTGCGATCAAACTTTGATATAGCATAAACCACAATACAACTCAAAACATCCTCCCAACGCCAAGTGCACTCGCATGAATCTCAAAAGAAGCTCTGTGTGACACAAATAATCATTATTCATTCTGGTAAATCATTTTATCAAAATGAATCTGAATAAAATGCCCTCAAATCCATTTAAACTTCATAAATCATTACTATAGAAAGTAATTAATATATGTGAGTAAATTAGATAAATCTGCACCCTAATTTAAATATATATTAATTATTAAATTAATGCAAAAAATTACATTCAGTCGAGCACACTCGACTACAGCGCGCGTAATTTGCCGTTTACTTTTAATAACAAAAAATATTCAAACATTTTCATTGCACAGTTTTGCACACCCTGTGTTTCAGTCGATTTGTGTGTAACAGGCAGAAGTAGGCGTGGCAAACTCCCCATAAAGTAAATGTATTCTTGATCAGTAGGACCACCC
>JBANCZ010002957.1:0-14007 GCA_037040025.1 Sphaerogastrella javana
ATTCTATATATTCTATATATTCTATATATTCTATATATTCCATATATTCCATATATTCTATATATTCTATATATTCGATATATTCGATATATTCTATATGTTCTATATATTCTATTTATAATATATATTCTGTATAATTACATAAATTTACATTTAATTATAAACGGAATTTGGCGATTTCCTCATATTAAATATCAATTTACGCCAATTTAAATTTACCAATTTAAATTATCTAGTTACGTTTAATTTGCATAACAAATCGATTAGAATTTCGTTAAATTAAATTTACAAAACAGCTTAACTGCACGAAAAAGATTGAATAAGAAAGGGATGAGAGGTAAGAGAGCAAACAATAGATAATAGCTATGATATGAGAGTTTGTATGTATACGTCGATAGATCAACATTTTTAGCTGAGAGTCGAAGATTAAGAGAGCGCAAGTTTAAGAGCGCTAATAGATGTAAAAGCTCAAAGCTTGGTTACACTGGTCGACGCTTAGTTGTTGATGTTTTACCTACATGTCGCTGCTGATCAGCAGATCAATCGGTATCAAATCAACTCTGAAAGTGGTGGCAGGTCGATTGTGTTTGAATAATCATTGTTGTAGTTAATCGATAATGAATAAAACATAAAATATAAAAGTCCAGCAAATGGCTGTAAAACGATTTATTTAGATATACCTTCTATCAAGAAAGTACCGGGACCGGGATAATAAAATACATCTTACATTTTATCGTCCAAATTTATTTTGTCGCCTGGTATTCAATAATATAATCATCAATCAATAACTTTATTCACCTGATGGAATTTATTTAACACATAACTGCTAATGGATAACTTCTTAATTGTGCGCCTACTTGATTATGTTTGAATGAGTCAACTAATTAAATTAGCTGCTACATTTCAATTAATTAGCAGAGTTTGTTACAAATAATATATTAAAAATTTTGTTCAGCAAATAGAACGCGCATTATATTTGGAATTGAGTTCAAGTGAGCAAATATATCTAAACTGAACACAATTTGCAATCGAAATACACACAGATGACAAATTTTTAAAGAACTCTCTAGACTAATGTGTGTGGAATGAATGATAAGATTCATTGGATAAATACACATGTGTCGCAGTGTGTGTGTGTTCGTATGTGTGTGTGTGTGTTCGTATATGTGTGCGCACCTGTAGTGTTTGCTTATAAACAAAATTGAATTTTTATCGTTGCAACATCGTCAGGTACTAAAAAAAAGTAAGTAAAAGAAATGCAGAAAATGTTGGAAAGGAAACTACAGGAAAAATAAACGAAGAAGAAAAATGAAAACATGGCTGCAAAGCGTATGAGAAACGTTCGAATCAATGAACAAGAAAAACGTAAGTGCACACTTACACACACACACACACAGTAGAATAGATAAATGTGTATGTATTTAAGCCAAAAAAGTATGCAGCATTACTAAGAACGTTAGCATTAGGTGGCAGAAGGGAGGGAAAGGGCAGGTGGATTGACTCCTACGTGACCCAGTTGACGGGCATTTGCCTCAGAGCAGATAGACACTCGAATGTTCATATAGTGGAATTGATACAGTATTCATATGCACCTACATATATATACATATGAATGCTATATACGTATCTGAACAATTTAGATTATGGCTTAGCAGCATGCCGCTCTGACTTCATTCGTATTTATATTTATGTATGCAAAATGGCAATAAGTGTATAAAAATGCTTCAAGCATAGCTAAACGAGTTGAGAGAAAATCAAGGGAAATTATTCATATACATATACACACGAATACACTCACAGACTCACATGCACAAACGTAACGCTCAATGAAATAGAAAATATTCTCAAGCCAAGGAAATTGCTTTATGGCTACAGCTGACCTTTAACCCAATTGCAATTTGTTATGCAGGATACGCAACAGCAACAGCAGCAGCAGGAGCAAACTCTAATCCGATCCGAAGTCATAAAAACTTTATGTGTCAAATGTCATAATCCAAAATCACTTTGCAGCCCTAGAGAAGGCACAGCGTGGTCAACCCCATAAATTTCCGTTGACCTTTTTGCAGTGTGGGTCGGCTGGAAGAGGTCACATTTGATATGTGCCCATTTAATGGAAGTTTTCGCCATTTTATTAGTACGTTTATTTATGTTTCACTTTAGTTTTGCTAAACGAAGCACGCACACGATCCGTATTTCCAAAAAAATACTAATAATATTTATAGCTGAACATCAGAAATAATAAAAAAAAAAATAAGCCAATCAGTCGTGTGCACCTGACCAAGCACATCGTAATGCCTAATTTTTCAGCACATATAAATGTCCTTAAACGAATCCCTCAAACAATCCCTCAATCCGAATAATTCACAAACGTAGATTTCGAGGGAAAAAAATACTTCAAATTCTCCGTCGTAACTGCGACACTTGCTTTTCGTATTAAAAAACCGTTTGAAGCCACCAAATGTCACCATAAATCACGCTAAACGTTAAAATATGCAGACAGAAATGCTGCACCAAAAGGATAAGTGCGAAAAATGGGCCAAAGGTAGATAAAGTTGGGACAAAAAAAGAACAAAAAAAAAAAAAAGAAATGGAAAAGTTGCTACAATTATGTGTTTAATGCATAAATCAAAAACTCATTTAAAATTAAATCACGGCATTCACACAAATCACAAAACAAAACAAAACAGAAAAGTCACAACAAACAGCAAAAGAAAATGCCGCGATATGAAAGCAATTATTTTTTATACAAGGATTTTTTCTTGTTGTTGTTGTTGTTGTATCTGTATCTCTTTATATGTCGTTCTCTCTGTCTGTCTCTCTGTTTGTCTGGTATGTCTGTGTCTTTTCTCTGTGTGAATATGAATTATTCTTGTATTCTACATGCATATAAAAAATTCAAAAGCCAGCCAAGTTACAATAATAATAATAACAACAACAGCCGCCGTCAACGAGTGTATAAAATGTTTATGCAGAAATAAATTGAATGCCACCAAAAGAGTCCTGCGATATGAAGCTACCAACTCCACGAACCAACCTACCCAACTCAACTCAAGCACAGCCAAGCAGGGGCTATTAAAATCAGCAAAATAAATAGAATTTATTCTATAGCAGACAGCTTTTGTATGCCCTTCAAAAGTGGAGTTTTTGCTATTAAAAAAATCATTAACGAAACACTTTAAGCGCTTGAAAAATTTGTCAAAAATATGGAAAATTTAGAAATGATATAAATTTATAATTAATATATAAAAATACTATATAATTTTAATTTGCTAATAATAACAAAATTTTATTTTATAGCAAGTAGCTTTTGTATGCCATGCAAAAAAATAATTTGTTTTAAAAAAAAATCATTTGGAATCAAATCTTGAGACTTTAAGAACTTGAGGAATTTATACAAAAATATAGCATATATTTGGTAAATATTAATTTACTATTCGCCAATAAAAATATATTATTTTTTCGTTAATAATAATAAGAATATATTCTACAGCAGAAAGCTTTTGTACATTTTTTGTTAATAAATTATTTAATATATATTTGAATGTAATTAAAAACTCTATATACACTTTAAACGGTTGAGAAATGTAGCAATTATTTGGCATTCAATATTGATATTCTTTTATTATAAATCTATAGAAATATATTAATATTTTGCTGTCTATTAAGACCAAATTTCAATTCGTAACAAACCCCTGCTCATATTCACGCTACCCATCGTTAGTGTGTAAGGAATGTAACTGTATTTTACGCCAGGACACCTACGCACATGGCACAATAATTTAAAGAAGCCAACGCCATTACAGCGTATGGTGTGGGTAAATTATGGTATGGCATGCTGTATTGAGCATGGAGCACTGTGGGCGGGGGTCAGTAGGCATGGCAGCGTAGAGTGGAGTGGGCCAGGCCAGGCAGTCTGGTTATGGGGCATGAATAAGTATGCCGTATTACAAGTACAAGCTGGCTGCTTGTGCTGCTCGTGCTGTGGCGGCAGGACGATGTGGAAGCGAGCTCCACATGTCAACTGTCGTCAGCTGCGCACATGCAACTCAGACACTTCATGACGTTGCCACCTATACAAGTTTGCACACACATACACACTCAGGGACACTCACACACTCACACACACATGCACACACCCACTCACTCAAAGAGGCAAACAGGAAGTGAACAGAACAGTCGACAATGCCCGGGCAAACTTCAGCCAGGACTTGAGTACGTGTCGCGCTCTCTGCTATGCAGTTGTACAAAAGTTGTTGAAGGGCTAGAGGGGGAGGGCGGGGCTATTGCAGCCTGGAAGGGGCAGAGAAAGACAATTCCAGCAGTGAAATGCGCTCAACTGTGCAGCCAGTTAAGCTCCAGGCAAAGTGCCACATACTCGCTCACTCGCACACCCGCTCACCCTCTCTCACTGACTATCTCTCCTTCTCTCTGGCTTCCTCTCAGTCTGTCACATACTCTCTTGTTCTCTTTCTATCCAGTATCCCCTTTTACACTCGGTATGTGATTCTGCTGATCTATTCGCACAAAAATGTACTTTGCATGCTGTCAGAACTGTCAGTGGCTGCAGCTACAGCTGCTTCTACTGCTCCTTCTTCTCCTACAGCTGCAGTTGCTCCCTCTCCCGCCTGTCGAGACTAATGGCAGCGCAAACTTTTGTTTTTTCCCCATCTCCACATATCATTTACAGCAAATGCGACCTTTGCTGCTGCTGTTGTTGAGCAGATACTGATAGTATGCCTAGAAATCCATTATATGTCAGAGTTAAGCACCATTGGCACAGCGTGTGACCATGGCAAGTTTTATACCTACTACACTTACTTTCTCTGTCGCTCTCTCTCTCTCTCTCTCTCCCTCTCTCTCTCTTTCGCACGCATGATGGGCTCACAGTTAAGGGTTAAACATCAAGTGCCTTGGGTGAAAGTGAGCGAGCGAAAACCCCTTCACTTTTGGCACCAATATACTTGGTGCTCAGTAGTCGGTACTCAGCACTGGGTATCTGCTTTATACACTACAATAGATTTGGCATCATTTCAAAGATGCTCGGCTGTACAATCAAATGGTTTTGCCAGCCAGCTGTGAGTGGACCCCTTTTCACAAAATGAACAACAAGGAGCCGGCTGAGTGCTACTTCACTACTCATGGCAAATTTATTGATCCACAAAAAAAAGGAAAACGAAAAGGAGGACACTCTCAGAGAGGTTATGCCACAGAGCATAGAGTTTACTGATAACAATATGCAATATGAAATTGATGTAAGGAATAATATGAATGCGGTAAGATCTCAGAAACTCAGAGAAACCCATTTAATATTGGTTCTCGAATAAATAAGCAGCCTAAACAGTATATTTTAGCCATTTATTGTTCAATTTCTAAACCACAAAAAAATGTCATTATGAATACAAATCGAAAAGGGAAACTCATCATATTAAGCTAAACTGTCATAAGAAGCAAAGGATCTAAAGAAATAGTAAATATGTAAATATGAAGTTTTAGTTATACTTTGTTTATGTATTAGTTGGCAACTTTGTGGAGACAAAATGATGCAAAATGTATTCGAAAACTATACAAAGACCGAAGTTAGACCAATCTAATATTCCATTATCTATTTCAACAGCAAACTTTGTTAGTAAAACTTCTGTGAAAACTTGGCATAAATCAGCAAAAAAAAAATAGAAATCTTATATAGAACTGCAATGTGAAATATACACAAAACACATTTGTAGCTAAATCTGTATATATCACATATTCACATTGATGCATTCATAAAACATGTCCTCTCAAATAATAAACTTTCGAATAATGCCTGATTTAAACAAATTGTTTGATAACATAAGTAACTGTAATCAGAAAGAGAAAGAGAAGGGGCTTATGTGAAAATTCAATTGAATAAAATGCACTTTTTGTGGGTGTATAAATCCCTCTTTATACACAGATAATCGCTACTAACAATTCATAACCATAAGCTAACAATTTTCAGTCTACAGTTTTTAGTAAAGGAAAATTGAGTATGAAAACTTGCTGTTATCAACGCGCATAAATTTCAATCTCTCATAACAGTGTGTGTGAGGAGGAGTGTGTAAGCTGACACATCAAACAGCAGGAACTATGCACAAAACATTGAAAATGACGCCATGAGTGGAACGAGCAGGAAGCGAATCAAGTGACATGCCAGGCGGACAAACAGACACACACGGACAGGCAGACAGAGAGACAGACACAGTGTATCGAAAACAGCAGCAATAACGTGGAGCAGTAGCAGGAGGTACAACACAATGACATGGAGGACATGGAGGACAAGCACAAGGACTTTATCATAAGCAGTCAAAAGACAGAAGCATATCATAAATATATATAAATATACAGATATGGGCTATATACCCCCCTATATAGAGGGGTATTGCCTACCAAACTGTTGCCAGCATATGTTTTAATGCTTGGTAATAAAAATTTATGCATGTTTGAAGTTTTCTTCTCTGTTCAGTTCTGTTTTGTTTTGTTCATTTCTTTTATTTTCCCTCCTTTCGCATTTCGCTTTTTTGTGCGGCGGCTAAAATTTGGAAAAATATTATCTGAGGATTGTGGCAAATGCTTGTGAATTATGTATAATATAAACGTCATTTAGAGATTGATTTTTATTTTGATAAAAATCATTGTGTGACATAAATAATGGAAACACAATCGAGGGAACAATCAAAATCTGTTTAAAATATTTAAAAAGATTTATTTTGGTGACATATATATTTTTTCTAGCATCAGCTAAAATTTAATTGACATACAGAAAACAATTTGCACTTAATTGAAGTATATAATTGAATAAATATTTTGAAAATTATTTAGCATATGCGCAACAACGAAAATAAATTTAAAAATTATTTAACATACAACAATAAAAATACGAAAAGTGATAATGATGATTTAATTTAAATATTTTGTTCAATATTTTGAAAGAATGTAAAGTATTATGAAATGAGATAGAGAAACAGAATTTAGGTACAAAAAAGGTTTTTGAATTTTAAATTTCGTAAAGTTTTATAGACTTTTGAATAGCATAATGAATACTATTTCAACTGTTTTTTTTGCATTAAGTATATACATTCTTGACTTGGTTAAGAGCCTATGTTTTGATAAACACTTGAGTTTTTTTGAGTTTCTTTTAATCACATAACATAAAAGGCCTAATAACACTTGTCGTGGATTCAAGCAAAACTAATCCAACTAATTGACTGACAGTAATTTGCTTTTAGTTCAAGTGTAGCCAGGTTTTGGTGCCCGGCACTTTTTTAATTCAATATGTCAAAAGCGTCTTCCATTCGCATGATACCAGCAAGACGAAAGCGATAAAAAGTGTGCCTGAGAGAGGGAGAGAGTGGAGAGAGTAAAAAACTCTGTCAGCTATGATAGACGCAGTCAACAGCTGCCAGTCAAAGTAGGCGCATTGCACACAACTGATAAGTGGGAAGTGGGCGGGGAGAAGGGGACCAGTAGGTAGAACGTCAAACTGTCAGTCATAAAGCCAAACTGAATATTGTGGCAAAAGGGAGCAGAGGAAGCAGGCCAAGAGACAGACAGGGAGACACACACAAGCAGCTGCTTGGTTAGTTAGTTAGTTAGTTAGAGAGTTAGTTTGGACTTTGCACAAAGCCATGGGAGAGACAGACGGCTCAGACATGGCCCAAAGCGACAGAAGAGCAGGAGCAGAAGTGGTAAAACGTCTGACTGAAGCGACTCGGTTGCTGCACCAGAAAGATACAACAAAAAGAGATGCAGCTTAAATTTAATTTAATTGTTGGCTTGACTTAAGTCAAATTAGACACGGTTCGTTGTACTAGGCGGGCAAGCTTTAATTTTTGTAGCATAATGAACTTCAGACGTTAACTACTAAGTAGTAGTAAAGTAGAGCATTTGAGAGATTGTGGAAAGAACTTTGTTTAAAAATACGAAAAATTGTGGCTCTAATTAAAGTTAGTTATTCTATAAAGAAACCGATTTTAATCGGATTTTTTCAATTCATAATGACTGTCGTTTGTGCACATTTATAATTTAAATGAAAAACATTTGAAACGTGCACAAATCGCTCGTCCTAGACCATAACAACCTTGGAACCCACGAAGCATTATTCTTACAAATGGCATTTTCATTTAAAATGCTTGCCGCACAATATGCAAAACATGAACACAATGCGACATAATTTGTATGAAACACAGACAAAAGGCAAACACAACAATCTGCCATTTCCATTCCCATTTCCATCACCATCTCCATCTCTATCCCCATCTCTCATTTCAGTCCATTGCAATATGAATACTCATTTGCTCAATTCACTGCAATGCGGCGAAATGTTGAACAAACGAGGCGAAAACAATTCATAAAATATGCAGCATGGCGCTTGCGATATTAAATCATTATCAGCTGTAGAGCAACAATAAAAAAAAAAAAAACAAGAGCAACAACAAACAAATAAACAACCACAATCTCACTGAATGACAGCTACAAACATTTTACAAGCAATTCAACACAAGACAAGCTGAGACAAGGCAGCAAAGCAAATGATGCAGCAAAATCTCGTAACCAGCAGAAGCCGTAGGAGCCAAAAGCAGAAGCAAAATGAAAGACATGAAAGCTAAAAGGCGATGAAGGGGAGCAACTGGAGAGAGAGGAAAGTATGTTGCCATTGGTGCGTTTGGGTTGTTGGGTTGTGTTTCAGTGGCAAACGATAAAGTTGTCATAGTGTGAAACAAACAATTCATCAGCGTCAGTGTGATAAATTATATATTTTCCACTGCCAAAAGAAAATTGCACGGAATTTTCCTTGTTGCCGGCGCAGCGAAATCGAAAAGTAGAACATGATAAATTACTTGATTCAATTGAATTATAAACAATGAAAATAACAAACAGAAAGCACACACACGCACATACACACACACACACAAGCACGCACAGACATCAAGCATACGCATAGTATACACTAGCAATATTACGTATACGTAAACACATCTATATATATAAATTGATATTAATGTGCGCAATTTGAAGGCATTTGGCAGCAGCCAGCCACTGTTTGGAAGATCTGAAGAAATTCCATAAAGGCCAACGTTTAATACAATTAAAATTGGTCAACAAAGCGAATTAACGCATTAGCCGCAACAAAATATAAAAAAAAAGCAATATTGACGAATGCTGCAGACGAGTGCGCAGCGTTTATATGCGCTATGTCTTCACATGAAGCTGGTGACAACCCATGATTACGTTTAACAAAAAAACATTTGTATCATTTCAATAATTGAATCAAATGTTCAAGCCTAATTAATCGCTACAAACTATGACTTGTACATTCAAATTATTGAATTAAAGTTAATATAATTCAATTGATTAATCTTTAACATATTCATAAACAGATAATATATATAATATATAATTGGTATAACTAAACTATTGTATATGTTTATCTCTGTAAGTTCTTCATACTCCTCATATATTCTGTTATACAGGGTATTGAAACAGAACAATTTTCGGCATATTTTTCTGTTTTTCTGTTTTTTATTTGTCCTTCTCTTGCAGTGACCATTCGCCAATTAGATTATGTTGCCGCCTGCCTGTTATTTCTATCTTTCAAATTTGTTCCTTGTGGTTGTTTATGTAGCTTTAGTCCGTTTTAATGGGATTTTTGTGCTTTCGGAATTTGTTCGCTTCTATGTATTATATTTCTTGGTTTTTTCTTTCATTTTATTTTCTAAAAATAAAATGTGCCTTGTTGTGGTTTGGCGTTTTGATTCTAATGCCGTTCTTGAGCTTAGCTTAAATCTAAGATTTTAATTTGGCGCATAAATTTCATTGAGTTGCAGCATTTATTTATTTATCGCCTCAGTTTTATGTGTGCCACTTAGGGGATTTGTAATTTGTAAGCTTACCATCCACTGTCTATGCGACTTGGGTATTCCTGATGGCAGATGGGTAATTGTCTCATTTGTTATGGAAACTTGAGTATAAGTGTGTGTGTGTAGCTTTAGTGAAACTTGAACTTTAAATTCTGTTAACAGAGAAAAACTCTTGTATAAAAATATTTCTTTCATAGAATAAGCCTTCTACAGAGAGTCAATTAGCAGTACATTAAATCTCTTCAATATAGACTAATTGAAAGCATTTAGAATTTACTTAATTGGCTCGAAATCTTGTTTGCTAATCAAGCCAAATTCCCATTTTTAGCCTTTTTATGCTCAACTCAAATTAAATGAATTTCGAGTTGCCAAAATGTGTGCAAAATGTGCAATGTGTAGCTAAATACTTAACATTGGTGTCTGGCATTTTATTAACTTAAATGAGCATTAAATGAAGTGCCCAGTGGCAGCAGAGAACTACTACTACTTCCCTACCCATTTGCCGCTCCTGTTGTTGTTGTTGTTGTTGTCGCTATAGTTCTATATAGACTCGAAACTGTCAGCCGTAGTATGGCATAGTGTGGAACGTGCACAAGTTTATAATTAAAACAAAATATTTTAGTTTCAGCAGCAGATTCCAAAAACAACAACAGCAAGAACCACAACATTTAATTGCAATTGCAATTTCACAGTGAAAAGCCAGGAGAAAGACCGAAAAATAGCAAAAATACTTGTGCAAAACCACATATACACACAGAGACACACACACCGACACACACATACACACACATGGTCTCGTAACTGCGGACAGCTGGACTGATGGACAGGAGACTCTTGCCTATGAGAGAGAGAAAGCGTACACCACAATCCTACTACTACACTACTCACCTTGTGGGCGTTTCTTCTTCTTCTACTACTACTTGTGCTTCTACTTGGTCTTTGGCATTCTTCTCTGCTTCTTGCAAGCCTTTATGCGATAGCAGGTGGCAAAAATGTGGGTCCGCTGTTGCCCCACTCTGTCGGCGGTGCAATTTCGTGTTAAAATTTATCACTTTTCATGCGGAAAACTCAACCTGCAAATGCTGGCCCGCAAAAACAAATAAAACCAACAAGCATGCGCCAGTAGAGTGCGCTTGGATAGGCAAATTATCATACGAGAACATATATGATAATAAAAATTATATACAAATATTTTTTAAACAATTTAAAAAAAAATATACAAATGTATATATAATATATAAATAATCAATAAATGATCCATAAATGATTTCTAAATGATCTATTAATGATATTTAAATGATTTGTATGTAATCGTTAAACAATCTCAACAATATGTGTTAAAAGAACGTGATTTAAATTATAATGAAGATTTGTAAGTGTTTAAAATGAATAAATATACAAAACCAATACTTCTCATAATAAAAAAATCTTTTACTGCAGGGTATCTATGCGAAAGGGATATAAATAGCTCATGAGCAGCAAAGCACACTAGAAGAATTTAATGCTTTTTTTTAACATAGAATATAGATGTATATCTTTTCGTATACCTGTGCCTTCACCTGACTGTGTGCGTTTGTATACTTTTTGACTCAAGATATAACCTAAGCATATTTCTTTCGCCTTAGGCTTAAGGACATTATTACAAAGTAAATATTATAATATTCTATATTTCTTTGCATTTTAATGCCATCATTTGCGTTTTGCTTTTGCAGGATATTTTAGCCAGTTTTTTCATTCTTCAATTCATTTTTTATTTATTATTCCTGGAATATTTGCAATATATTTTCATTTGCATTTAAATTTGCTAGCTGAAAATTTTCCAATGGTTATTATTGTCGAAGTTGTTGTTGTTGTTGTTCTGCACATGACATGTTTATGATCTAAGAACCAATAAATATGATCGAATTTGCATAAAATGCTGTCTATGTGTAAATATCGAACGCTCTACGGCATCATCCACAGCCTGAATCGATTAGGTTATAGATACTGACATCCAGAAGTGGAAATTATGGGTTTTATAGACGCTAAGCAGAGCAGCAGATAAATTTATGGAAAATTTAAGTGATTACAACGAAAAGTATGGAAAAAAAGTATGCTTTTGGTCTGTATATATGGTATAATACAGTATATAGTACAATATACATTAGACCATTCAGCCTAAGGCCCTATGTTTAGGAAAAGTGTTTATATAATATATTTTATAGTACACATTTAAAAGATGCATTTATTCAAGTGTTTTTGAAACAATTCATTGCATTTAAATAAAAAAAATTATTTCAAGAGAAATGCAAAGCCAAAAACCATTACAATCCATGTTTTATTTAAGTTACATAAAAAAAAAATCCGCTTTACCTTTGGCATATTATTTCATTTATTTACTTTGCATTTGGTGCAAAGAAACAACAAAAAAATAAAATAAAAAAAACACCAATTGCAATTTGCATTTGCCGACAGTTTATGCAGCATATAAAATTTATGAGAGCCAGGCAACCAAAAAGCACAAATAAAAACCCAAAAAGCAAAGATGAAGATAAAAAGTATATACCAAGGACAGCTCAACATAAAACAACACAAAAAAAGTACAAGTGTAACAACAAAAACAACATACGATGACCTGGAGCTGGCCACAAATGCGAGCCAATTTATTATTATGGCAAAATAAGTGAGGCGATTTGTGGGCGGAGAAAAAAAACTATAGCACAATATATACGTATGTGTATATATATGTATATATATATACAACAAAAGGGACAACCGAAAGGACAATAAAAATAAAACAAAGCGTTAATTGCAATTCCCAATTGACCACAAAACGTACAGCGAAACGAATGAGTGTGAACGAGAAGGAGAAAGGTTATAGTTCAGCCAGAGTCCAAAGAGAGAAAATTTGAAAACATAAACTGAAGGGTCGCTTCATAAGCCTGTAGGCTGTAATCCTGGCCAGGCTGGTTCTGCATAAGTGTATCCTTTACTGTGTGTGTGTGTGTGTGTGTGTGTGTGTGTGTGTGTGTGACTGTTAGTATGAGTGTGTATGTGTGTGTGTGTGTGTGTGGCTGTCACATAAAGTAGCTAATTACTGTTAGTTATGTTGCCTGGCCACAAAATGCCATAATTTATGCGTATGTATGTGCGGTATATGCGGTGCATGTGGTGTACATATGTTGCCCTCTTGCTCACACACACATTATAGCTTCGAGTGTGTCTGGCCCCGTGTGTGTGTGTGTGAGTGTGGTAACTGCGGTCACAACACCATAAAGTGTCCTTTCTATGCTATTTGTAACTGTATGTGCCAGGCTAAATGCTGTCAAATGAGCATTTTGCATGTGTCTCCCGCAACTTGGGACTTCAAACCAATAGAATGTGTGTGTCTGTGTGTGTGTGTGAATGTGTGTATGTTTCGTGTGTGTGTATTTGTGCGTCAAAAACATACAACGCACAACATTTTTGAGCAGCTTTTCATTAACCCACTTCGCAATTGAAAATTGCAATGCATTTCATTTCTATATAACCTCAAACTGTCGCAATACTCAAAAGCGAATTCCATTAAGTTGGCAATTCAAATAAGGCTTCAAGCCAAAAACTGCAAGTGAAAGAGATACCAATTACTGCAGCCAGCCTCTGGCATTATTTGAATACAACAACAATAACAGCAACCACTACAGCAATACTAACAATGTCACAGGCTCTCTCTTTGTCTCTTGCAATTGTACAAACAATTTCACGCTCATTTATTCGGGCAAAGAAATGTTTAAAAACACACACAAAAAAAAAAAAAAAAAAATTTGGAAAGTATGCAGTAGAACTATTTAATTAAGCTAATCTATTTACATAGGCAGCATCTATAGCAGCAGTCACGCCCGGGCATTGCCCAAATTCTATCGACACTAATCGATAGCGATGAGAGCGTGAGCACGCGAAACTACAAAATGAAATCTGATTCTTGAAAATCTAATAATATTATATTTCGAAATAATTTCAAGAATTTATAAATATTTAAAAATTATTATTAAAAATTATTAAGAATAATCGAATTCGTGAAATATCAATAGATTGTTGAATTTTTTTTTAGTTTCACAAGACATTTCTAATTATTTAAAAATATCACAAAAATCTTTCAAGCCAACAATAGAGG
>JBANCZ010002958.1:0-14006 GCA_037040025.1 Sphaerogastrella javana
CTTTCCCAAGAAAAAAACTCTCCCCCCGATGAACAAGTATTTCTTGTGGGTTTGGAGATGTGTGTAAGAGACAGTTTTGTTTTTGTTTTTTTTTTTTTTTTTTTTTTTTTTTTTGTTGGGCATTATTAATAATTGAAAACGCATTCAATTTATTCAGTCGACGGCAACAAGGTCGTTCGTCCTTATCCGAGCGAAACGATTGAACAGCACTGCAGGAGGCAGCAGCGGGAGAGGGTAGCAATGCTTGAGCAGGGGCAGTGCCACTGGTACCTGGCACCAGCACCGGGCTTAAGGTTGCCTCAATCTCAATGTTCTCAGTCTGCTCCTCATGGTCGTGCTGCTGTTCCAGGGCGTCCTCCTCCTCCTCCTCCTCTTAGATTGAGTGACGTTTTGTGGCAGTTGTGCGAAATGTTGGCATCGCGTTGCACGCTTTTTGTCTTTAAATCAATGTTAAAGCAATTTGTCACGGCCGCCGCATGGTGACAATGAGGCAGCAGGCAAGGCAACCCTCTACCAGTTCACCAGCTCTCCGATTTACCATTTCCCATATCCCAGTTGCCATTTGCCAGTGAATCGGGGGCGTCAAAAGGGGTTTACCACCGATGGAACAAAGCGTCCATTGTCTGGCCATGAAGCACACAAAACGCGATGCAGTTGTCGTCGTCGTTCCTACTGCTGCTATTACCTGTCAAGTGAGTTGAAAACAAATCGCAATTCGCAATGGGAATGTCAATAGGCCAAGCGACCCCTTCCCCCACTTCACCACTCTGCAACACTCACTACCCCTTGCCCTAATCCCTATCCCTACTGCTGCCTCTTAGTCTTGGCCATTGAGAATGCAAAGTGGCGGCTAAAGGGCAGAGCGCTTGAGCTAGGGAACCCAGAGCTCTGACTATGGCTCAATTGATTTAGGATTTGCTCAATGGGGAAACAGCAATAGCTAAAAGAGAGAGTGAGAAAGAGAGAGAGAGAGAGAGAGAGAGGAATAGAGAGAATACAGCAATAATGATAGTAGAACAGATAGAGGGACAGCGTCAAGGGCCAGTCGATAAAATCTGTCAACACATAGACAGAGCGACTAATTTGGCCCAAATGAAAAGTGTACAGAATTGATGCCATGCACTGTGAGATATTTTAGTCTAGAATTAACTAAATAATTAATTATATAATTTAGCTAAAAAGTGACTGTTAAATTAATTATTTTAAATTTTTCGATATGAATACAAATTTAGATTTTTAAACAAATATATAATTAACAATATAAATGAACAATTAATTAAGATACAAGTATGATCATTTGAATTATTATTATTTTTTATTAATGTCTTTAAATTTGGAAAAATTTTTTTGCACTGAATGAGAAAAATCTTACTAAAATTAATATATAATTAAATAAATACATTAATATATATATTAATCATATAGTTAAATAAATTAAATATTTAAATTATTATTTAAATAAGCTACAAGTATGACTGTTAAATTATTAATTTTAATTATTTAAAATTTTTTTTGCCTACAAATTTTGACTTTTTTCACAGACTTGATGCAATGCAGTGAAAGAAATTTTACTCTGTAATTAATAATGTAATTAACTAGATAATTAAACAACAAACATGACTGTTAAATAAGATTAGATATTCCATATATTTTTTATTATTTTATAAGGTTTTTTTATGCATTTTTTTGTATTTAAAATATTGATTTATTGCTACTTATTTATTGCAGTGTATTTAGGGTATTTACATTTACATGGATCATGACGCCTAGAGGTTAGCTTTAATACAAAATGCTAGTCAAAGTTTAAATAAATTTTTGGGTTTTCTGTAAGCCAGAAATAAACATTTACAATGTTGCATAATTGAGTTGAGTTCAATTTAAGTGCAACATAACAAGTGCATTAAAGTGAGACGAAGCGAGAGGGAGAGAGAGACAGAGAGTGATGTAGAGAGAGAGAGAGAGATAGAGACTGTGTGTAAGGGAGAGCATGATAGATAATCCAATTAGGCAGGCGGCAAACTAAAATTGCAATTAAATAAAACTGCAGCAACGGCAGCTGCAGCTTGCAACAGCAACTTGCAACAGCAACAGCAACAGCAGCAACAACAAGAACAATGTTTAGCTCTAGCTTTGGCTGCGGCTCAGGCTCAGGTTGCTGGTGCTCGGAGTGGATGTCATTGATAAGCGGCTGGGTCACCAGGGAGGGGAGGGGGGGTTGCGTATAGGCTTGCCAAAGGCATTTGTGGCATGCAAAGAGCCGCAGCTGCCACGCAATGCCAGCGGGTGGGAGGAGAGGAGGACTGGGAGAGGGCAAGTCATAAACAACGCCATGGATTTCCATGCACAAGGTTACCAAAGTCATAAGGGAGAGAATAAGTGGGAGATAGAGTGGGAGAGTGAGTGGGAAAGAAAGTAGGAAAGTGAGTGGGAAAGAGAGAGAGAGAGAGAGAGAGAGAGAGAGAGAGAGTAAGTACTTACGCGTGCAACTGGCAACGATAGCGATAATTATGTGGGCGTGGCTGCCTCTAAAAGGCGACGCACATCCTGCTGCTGCGTCTGCCATAGCCTCTCTCTCTTTCTGTCTCTCTGTCGCTTTCTCACTCTTGCATCAAACGTAAAAGCCGCACGTGGCGTTGGCGGAGGCGTCGCTGTTCCTGCCGCCGCGTGGGTGCAACGTGCAACGTGCCGCAACGCCCGATAATCTCGGCTGATCGGCGGCGACTCTTTTTCGCAATTGCCACAAAAAAAAAATCCAAAAAAAAAAAAACTTTAAACCATCCTGCTGCCACATGCCGCATGCCACATGCCCCATTCTGCTGCTTGCGACTTGCCGTTGTCAACTTGCACTTCACTTAATTAAATTGCAAGCCCAGCGCCGCGTCACGGATGTGCCGCACTTGGAGGCAGTTCTCGCTGTTCTCCCAGTTCTGGCAGTTCTCGCCGTTGTGGCAGTTGCCGCAGTTGAAAGTCGCCGCGGCATAATCGAATTATGCGGCAAGTGGCAAGTGGCAAGTGGCAGCCAGAAGAAGAATTACGATGGCAAAAGCGAAAACATTATTAAAAGCTCATCAGCAATTGACATGCAACGTGGGTCGCCGCCTGCACTAAGTGCGGGTGGAGCTAACAAGGTAGTCGAAGATGAAGAGAAGGAGTGAGAAAGAGAGAGAAAGAGAGAGAGAGAGATTGAGAAAGAGAAAGAGAGAGATTAAACGGAAGCAGCGACTACCAAATGACTTCATTAACTAAACCTTTTAAGCGCGACGCCAGCCCTGGCAGAACAATGACAGCCTCAAAAGAAACTAAAAACAGACGAAGAGAGAGAAGAGAAGGGAGAGAATGGGAGAGAGTAAAGAAGAATAGAGAGAAAGAATGCTAGAGAACGAATCAGAGTAACAGAAAGAGAATGACTGAAAGAAATAGAAACATATCAAAACAGAGAGAATGAATGATAGAAGGAGAAACATAAAGAGATAAAGAGAGACTCCAATACATAGAAAGAGACACACAGAAAGAGAGAAACAGTGAAATAGAGGGGGAGATGGGGATAGTTGGTTAAAGACTGATAAGGGCATAGATTGTACAAGATATAGACAGGAAGTTTACAGTTCTGCGGCTCTAGGCGCGCCCCGATCAAAACAAACGGCAAAATTTTATTTAAATCACGTACTAAACCATTTAATGCTCATTAAGAGATAGGCACAGTGGCATGAGTACATATAATTCATAGCCAAAAAGAAAATCAGAAAAATTATTCATAAAGAATAAATTAAATGTTTGGTTAATCATATAGATTATGGAAATATAATATATTCAAATTCAATATAAATTGTAATATTATATAATTATTATATATTATTATATTATATTAATTTATTATTATTATTATTTCAATGCGGAATATTTTAGTAAATTTATTATCATTTATATATTTTGAATTTTTTTAATATTTTAGTAAATTTAAAAATAAAAGGTTGTTTATTTAATAGAAATTTTAAAAATTATAACCGAAATTTTAATTATGCTAAAGAATTTTGAACAGATCTATAATATGATGTTAGACAAAGTAATATTTCGAATATAGTGCATTCAAAATAATATCCAAACTATTTCACATTGTTCAATGCGGAATGAAATCATTCAACCTGCTGCAAATGCGTTCGAATAAAGTGAATAATTATTGCAGCATTACATTGTGTACGCATCGATTCATTCGAAGTGCTGTATGTTTGCACTCGTAATAAGATCTATCTAGCCATCCATCACAATCATAAGCAGAGAGAGGGAAGGGGGTGGCCAGGCAGTTAAAACATTCAATTGCAATGGCAATTCAATTGAAACGAATCCAAATCAAATACTCGGCAGAGGCCCATATTCATAGTGACACCCATGGACATGTACTTACAATCATTCACACACTCACATATTCATGGGCTCACACGCAAACGCAAACGCACATGCATACACTCATACGCACTCGCACTCACATTCACACTCACACTCACACTGATGCCCGTATAAGTGCTCACAAATGTGCATATAACGTGTGCACATTGCCAGCGTCATTATCGGCAACATCAGTGTCATCAAAACAACAACAAGAAGCTGGAGCAGGAGCAGGAGCGGGAGCGGAAGCAGAAGGAGCAGGAGCAGGAGAAGGAGGAGGAGCAGAAGCTGGCGCTGTAGTTGGAACTGTTGCTCGGGAGAGAGCGTGCGAGAGGAGAGGAGCATCATCATCAGAAGCGTCATCAGTGATGCAATCCACGTGCAAGTGTTTTTATGTTTGTTGTTTTTAGAGTCAGTTCCAGTTCAGTTGGGTCGCATCCAGGTTCACTTCAGTTGCATTTAGGAGTAGGAGTTGTTGGTTGTCGGTTGTCGGTAGTTGGGGCTCCTCATTGAATTGAATGCGACAGGAAAATTATGTCCACACATTAAATTGACGCTGCTTTTGGTGCGAGCTGAGAGACTGTGTAGCTCGTTTGCTCTATGCTCGGCCAATGGTACACTCAAAGAAATTCAATTCAATAAATATATCTAAAGAAAAAAAGTCAAATAAAATAAATAAAAATAAAATACATACACATAATTTTGATTAAAGTTTATTTTTATATAATATTTGTAAGCTTTTTTTTGAATTTAAATAATATAATAAAAAAATAAGAACATTTATATTGATTTACATTTATTTATTCAAATTACAAAATATATATTATTTTATTTGTTTTATTATATTTATATTGCTATAATTTTTTAAAATTTTTTAAGCAATATAATAATAAAATAAAAAAATTTATATATTGGTACATATTTAAGTTTGTACATATTTAAAAAAAAAATTATTTTTATTTATAATATATTATAAACTTATAGTACATCTTAAATTTCTTTGATTGCACATTTGTATTTCTTAATAAAAATTATTCAAATTTATTATTTTCATATATTTTTTTAAATATTTTAAACTGCATAATAACATTTAAAAATATTTATATATTTTTATTTATTTTATTTATTTACTTAATATATTTTTTGCATAGTTTTTAGTGCACATTTATTTTTTTAATAATTATATCTAAATTTTCTAAATTATGTAATATTATTTATATCATTTTTATTTACATATAAATATATAATTCGCCTAGCATTGTTTTCAGTGTACGCTCTGCAGCATAGCGCGCTCTTGTCAACTTAATTTATGCTCGATTCCGTTGTACCGCCCGAACCACCCCCCGCCCAATCCAACCTTATAGACAACCATCATTGCGCTGGCCTTTCCACATTTGGCAAAACCACTCGGCACTGTAGCTATGGGCCAGGGTCTACTATATATGCCATATACCATACCATACCATACCATATAACGTACGTGCATATATAGTATAGTACATAGAATCCGATGCAGCTACGATCGCTCAAGGCGTCTTGTGGCGACATTTTTCATGTCTTCATGTGATCGAAGGCATAAATTATGCACAGACGACGACAGCAACGCCAAGCAGATCACAGATCTCTTGCTCCAGTCGGAGATACAGCCTCTACCTCTGCTTCTGTCTCTGTCTCTGCCCACTCACTCACTCACTCATTCGCATTGCTTTAGTTCCGAGGCATTCAATCTTTGTGTCAACAGAAATTATTTTTAACAGCAGCAGCAACACAACAAAATGTCTGATAGATCTGAAAACTTGGTACTACCACACGTTGCTAGCCTGAGATTAATTGGCTCTGATTACAAATGTATTTTGTATTCCTTCGCATGCCAAATGCAATACAACTCAAGCAAAACTTCAAGCTCCAAACTCCATTCGTATTCGTCAAAAATGCATCTGCTTCTATTAAGACTCCATAGCGATAATGTTTGACATGAATTACGACAACAAATGACAACAGACAATGCACATATTATGACTGATTTCCTTTAATAATTCATAATATGTCCAAATAATGGAATTTATATCACTTTATTGCAAAGGAGTAAA
Source organism: Sphaerogastrella javana (assembly GCA_037040025.1). NCBI lineage: Eukaryota > Metazoa > Arthropoda > Insecta > Diptera > Drosophilidae > Sphaerogastrella > Sphaerogastrella javana. The sequence continues at coordinate 6,474 of JBANCZ010002958.1, forward strand.
TGCACGATTGAAATACGACCACTGTTAAGCTAACAGAAATGCTAAACTTAACAGCGACTTAACATAACATTTGCCGAATGCTTTTATCTCTTTCATACGCCTACGAAATCAGCGACTGTTGTTGTTGTGTTTACAGTTATCTGTTTTCTGTTCCATGCTTTGATCCTTCATTTGTTTTGATGCTCGCTGTAATGAGAAATACAGTGAAGAGAGAATGTAGATATTTTTATTGTTGCCATTGCCGTTGTTCTGCCGACTTATATTCCTTGAATTTGTAGCAACTTTGAAGGGGTTGTATGAGCCGACATGCAAGCAAACTTGTGTGAATAGTTAGATATAAACATATTAAACATGGATTTTATAATTATTTAAAAAAGCTATAATACATCATACATAAGTACTAACAGATTAGTAACCACTTATTAAATAAGTATTATTTTAATTATTTATTATAATTTATAGATCACAATTGATTGCTTATTATTTACAGGGTATTTTGAATGCAGTAACTTTGAATTTGCAGCTTTGTCATGTGCCATCATTTCGTGGAGTTTGACTATTTCTTTATTCTTATGTTCCTCCTTCACTTCTCTTTCAAATGAAGCATACATTCGCACTGTAATGAAGCTTGAATGCCTTAGAGAGCAAATTTAATACGCTGCTAAGGGTAGAGCATTTGCAGTGCGTTGTGTTACTTTTCCTTTCATTGTTTGGCCTAGTGCGAAATGCATTCAAGAAGGAATTAGAAATTGAAAACGAAGAGATTGAACGATGATATCACTACCTCTGTCTCTTTTACCCTCTCTCTCTCCATCACTCACTCTTTCTCCCTCACGCAAGTGTATTTATAGTGTATCATATATACCTCTTATATCAAATATGAATTCGAAGCGAAAGCTCGGTCTGTGTGCAAATTTCGCTAGTGAAGTTTGTTAATTTTTCTTTAAATATTTAAAAATATTAGAGTATTCAATTCAATTGAAAACTGACCGCAATATAATAATTAAATTAATAATAAATTAATATAATAATTAAATTAATATTATAATCCCCAGGCAGAGGCCCCGCAAGTGCAGAGGCGCCACACACTATACCATAAGTAAAGTGAACTCAATTGAAAATTCGGCATACCCCATGGGAGACAAACAAAAGCGGAGCATACGCAACTACAGGTATAAGTTACAGCAGCTTAAAAAAAGCAGCATACAGCAGATCTAGGGCTTCCAGAGGGCAATTTAAAGGCATTATACGATGATGAACTAACAGGTAGCATAGATATATAGATATATATGTCAGTATATAGATATTGGCATTCGTAGTATGTGAGACTGAAATTTAATGCCATAAATCAAGTTAGACACTTGAGTTAATACCCGTCACCCACCACCACCGCACCCCCCTTGAGCTACATCACTGTCGCACAGTGGATTAATTGATTGTCTAAATGCACTTGTAAGCAACTCGACGAAATCAATGAAGTGTGCAGAAAACAAGTCAAAAAGCTGCTAACAATGCGCCACGCCCACCTCAGCATACACCGCCCCATTGCAAAAAAAAAAGTTAAAAAACAGCGAACAAAATATTGAGTGGGAAAAATGGGGTTCAAAGAGAATACAGCGCAAAAAAAAAACGGGAAGTTCTGTGTCTGGGAATTGGATTTTGTGGTTTCACGTTTCGAATTACCACAGACGGAGGGACGAAAGGAAGAAGAGTTACCCAGTTAGCCAATGGTTAATTGTCACTATCGGTTGATGGCTTCCAACTCCGACTCCAACTACGAATTGGCAGACGGATTGACAGTTGTCACTGCAATGGGGGGGGGGGGGGGGTTTAGTTACGGACTTTGGGTTTGAGTCTGAGCTATCGATGTGTATTCTCTGGCGCTTGTAGTTTTTTTCTTCCTTATTCTACCTCACATTCTTTCACTCATTCTCTCTCTCTCTTACTCAGTATCTACCATTCAATCTCTCCCATCCGACCTCACCCATTTCGACCTCTCCAATTCAATCTCCTGCATTCAACCTCTCTTATTCTTTCCTCTATCTCTCTTTCCATTTCGCTTTACAGTTTGCTACTTCTGCAATTATGTCATGTTGCAACAGTGTGGGCGTTGTGGGCGTGCCGGCCGTGTATATGACTGTTTGACTGGATTGATGTGGCAGCAGCAACAGCAGCAGCAGCAGCAGCAGCAACATCTCTTGTTGCAACTCAATCGCAGCTGAATCGCTGACAATTTGCCAGAATTCACAAGCGAGTGCGCTTTTTCGCTTTGCGGCATTCGCGCTGGCATTCAACTGCTGCACGCTTCGTTGAAGCCATGCCCCCCCCCATCCATGAGTCCCCCAACAACCACAAAAGGAGGCAGGAGTTGGGAATGTAGTTATAGCTTTGACTGGGACTGTGGCTGCCTGGGAAGTTCATCAAGTTGTTAAATATTTAACATTTTTCACATCTTTTTCTCCACGTTTGCCACTCTTTCGCTCCTTTCTTTCATTCTTTTCGCACGTTCTTTACTGCTTTCTTTTGTGCTGTTTACCTAGAAGGGGATCAAACAGTCTCTCTCTCACTCTTTCTCTCTGTCTATTTGTCTATCTCTCTCTCCCTCTCTTCCTTTAGTATCTGCAGCGCATTTAATCGTGTTAAACATTTTATGAACATACGCTCGACTTGGACAGCATCCGGGTAGTTACCCTCCCTTCTCTTCATCTTCTTGCCAATGCTGCCACCTCTTCCTTTTTTCGTTTTTGTCCTTTTTGCTTTAGTTTTGTTTCGGTTTGCTGCAAAACCTTTTTGCGGTTGTCATAATTGTAATTTTGGTCACTGCAGTGAGCGAGAGCGACTGCATGAAAATATGATGAAACATTAAAACACACCCACCAACAACCCCCAACGCCCACCACCCACCGCCCACCACGCACCGCCCACCGCCCCTTCAACCCATCCCTATAGCTGCAGTCTATGACAGGCCCTTGGTCAGGCTGACACAAATTTGGCAACATGATTGCGCCCCTTAAATGTCACCGAGCGGTTGGTATATATATTATATATAGTATATATACTAATGCAAATGTACGCAAATTCTCTCTTTGTGCGGATGGTCAAAAAGATGCAAATTGCCCCGAGGCGGATGTGGCTAAGTGCCTCAGCTCAGCTGCAGCCATGGAACGAGATGAGCTTAGCTAAGGGTACGGGGTAGGGGTAGGGCTTTGGGGTAGTCGTAGATGGTAGACTACCCCAACAATATTTCTATGACATTTTTGGTTTCTGCCATGGAAAGCAAAAGTTTTCATTGCACTATTCAAAGTTAAGTGGTCTGGGTCTATGGCAAGTTCTAGTAGATAATGATAAAAGTATTCGACTAGGCATCATTAATAAAGTTGAGACTGTTTGAATGATGGATTGAAAGTGGCTCTGAAGACTGGATAAGTTGTAATATCTATTATTGGAATACTGAAAATATTTTAGATACTTAAACATAGTCATACAAATATATATAACAATCTCAATGTAGTTTCTTTGAATTTGTTCAAATCCCTCTCTCTTTCTCTCTCTCTTTCTCTCTTTCCCTCTCTTTAAATCTCTCTAACTTACTAAATCATCTATGTATTATCATCTTTGCTGTATTTCTCCAATCTATAGTCTCTCAATTGTTCTAAATTTTGACTTCTGTTTATCATGAACAAGTTGCAACTTTTGACCCTAACATTTAGTATGTTCTTTATAATATCTTTATATGAGTTAGCCAGATTCTGTTTGTCTGTGCAATCATGCAATTATTTTTTGCCACACATTGTCAAATTGCAAACAACCTATCCCCCCGTTCCCCTCCTCACTAACAGGGCATAGTATTTATTGCTGGATGCACACATTCGCACAATTTGTATGTCAACGTTTATTTTATTTAATACGAAAAACAATTTCCCATGGCTTAGACACGCAAACACAAAGAGTGAAAGAGAGAGAGAAAGAGAGAGAGAGAGAGAGGGACAGAGAGAGAGAGTGAGATTGATAAGGGAAAGAGAGAGGGAGGAAAAAAGAGAGAGATTTTGGCCAGATTTCGATATGCATCAATTGAAATTGTTATCCTCATTCGAAATGCTCCCACACTTTTGTCGCTTTAGCCTGGTTGTTATCAATATCTAAACATGGCTGAATTGCTCTTATATAACCAAACAATAACTACATGGTCAAGTGGGTGGAACAAGGAGGTGGGCCGAAGGGGATAGGTCAAGGGGGTAGATGAAGTGAGAAGGGTTGCTGCAGCTGCAATTGTCCTCTCGTTTTGTATTTGATTTTTTTTAATGTTTGCCTCGGTTTGTTGTTTATGTGGGGCTGCAATAATATATATATATATATATATATATAAAGACACAGATATATATATATATATATATATAAAATGTCCATAGTTGTACAACAACAACAAAAAATTGGTCAATTCATTGAAGTGGTAAAACACTAAATAGAGAAAGAGTTGATCAGCTTTTGGGTAGGCAAATGAACAAAGCAATTTATATAGGCAAATTTTAGGATTTACTACTAAATCTATGCACATATATATACTTATAGTAGGCACTGTTCATAGCCATAAACTGTACATTGACTTTCCTGAAACAGTGTAAGCTCTTACAGTTTTTCACAGCTGATAACAAATCTGTGATTTTCTTTGGACTCTGGCCCTATTCCCTAAGCTATTTTCTTTGGGTTGCACAAGAAACTCTAAAGACCCGCTCAAATGGTAGAGCACATTTACACACACATATACACTCACACACACACATATACCCTCTGTTTAAAGTGTATGTGTGTGTGTGTGTATGGAGAGAGCCTCAATTTGTTTTAGCGCTAAAAATACAAATAAAATACATGCAAGGCTCATCTAACGAAATGGACTGCGGCCTTTACCCCACAACCCACCCACCCCCAACAATCAAATGCAAGCACAAACCCTCTAACCCACCAGTAAGCAACCCACCAACCACCAATCCCCCAACCCAAAAGCTCGCAGCAATTTGCAGCATCCAACAGTTTACGTTAGATATTGTAAATTTTTTCGTAGAGCCGCAAAAAGAACTGCAAAAAGCAACAACAAAAAATACAAAAAAATTAAAAAAAATAAAGCTAAAAAGGGCCAATAGCAAAGAGTGATAAAAGAGGGGTAAGGGGGAGGCAGGTTGACGAAAAAATATGTCTATTTAAATTTGTTTTGTGGTCTCGTTGTGTTCGTCTGCGGTTCTTTTAGGTAATTTGCACATTTTACGCGCAGACACAGCGATGAGAGACATATAGAGAAAGAGGGAGAAAGAGAGAGAGAGAGAGAATGAGACATTGATGTGTGTAGATATCGGTTGTATGGTATATATAGTATATAGAGGCGCAGCTAGCGCTTTATAACGTAAATATTGAAATCTATTTGGCAGCTGCGCTCACAATTTTGGTTTTTTTTTTTTGGCCCGAATGTAAATAAGAGTGAAGCCTGTTCCGCCGGCGACGTACTGAGAGAGAAAGGGAGAGAGAGAGGGAGAGAGAGAATGGGTGAGAGAGGGAGATAGTGAGAGAGAAAGAGAGGGTGAGTGGAAAAGAGGAAGAGCGGCTTAACAAGCAGCTGAAAGTGATGTGACAAGGCAGCGACAGGATGCGCTAGTCAGCTGAGACTATTAATTAAAGTGTCGCTGCTAATGAGTTAGATTAAAGCGCACAGAATGTGAACTACAGCCGGACCTCCTACTCTCCTCCTCACTATCTCTACACTCTTCACTCTTCACTCTCCACTCTCTCTCTCTCTCTCTCTGTCTACTCACAGGCTTCACTGCTGCTCAACCATTCATTCTGCCAGCTAGTAATTGGCTCCAGGATAAAATCGAAGCACCACACACATAGCTCCCTCTCTCTCTCCCTTTGTCTCTCTTTCTCTCTCTGTGTGTGTGTGTGTGTGTGCGTGGAAAATTGTCCAGGCATCCATTATGCCTTTTTATGCGCAACAGACGATGGCGTCCTTTTAATACCTGACCAGCTTAACGTGCTGCAATTACCAGCCGCATTTACTGCCCTCCTCTCGCCCCTCGCATGTCTTACCTCCTTTCCTTCTTTTTTCTGACTGCAGCACATTTTTTGCCTTTGTGCACGAAATTTGTTTTACTACACAACAAAAAATTAATACAAAAAAAAAAAAAAAATAGAAATAAATATGCCATAATAAATTCATTTATGATTTATGCACAATTTTTGTGCTTTATTTTGATTTGATTTCAGTTTGTGTTTACTTTTTTGTCGACTTTTTTTGTGTTGCGGAAGTAATTGAAATTGCTAAAGTTTTGTGGCCAAAACAGAAAATTGCAGCTTTAAATATAATAAATGGCTGAATAGCTAAAAGTTGAACTTAAAGCTTTTGCTATAGCAATTAACTGTAGCTTTTAGTTGGCTTTAATAGCTGTGATTTATTGTTATTGCTCTACAGTTGAGCATTCAAATTGAAGCTTTATATAGAATGGCCAGCGATGTATTTTAGTGGCTCTTCGTAATTTAAAGCTTGAAAAACTTTAATGAATTTCTCTTAATGTTAATGGTATTACAAATTTGTCAGTTACTATATTTAAAAGTATTTATTAAAATCACTTTTAACATAAAAGTGAAAGACTTTCAATGTTTTCTAAATCAATTGCAAGTAAACTTTAATACTAACTGCTTAAGCTAATGGCATTATCTTCAATTTAAAGCTTAATTAAAACTTAAAGCTTACTAAAAGCATGCCCAAAAAATATTTTAGTATTTATGGGAATTTTGCCCACTTTTTATAGGCCTTAGTGCTTTTTAAAATGCTTTAAGCAGGTCTCATTATGGCTTTAACTTTTGGCCTGTGAGACGATAGCATGTTTGATGCTAGATGTACGTGGGATGTATTATATTAAATTGTTGTTACTATTGTTGCTGTCGTTGTTTTTGTTTTTATTTGTGTTGTACTTATTGTTGTTTATGTATAAGCAAATGGAAAACAAGCGTTAACAAATGTTGTTTTATTGCTAACAATGTCGTGTGTCATAAAATGCCATAAAAACAGACGCGCAAAAAAAAAAAACAGCAACAACGATGGGAGAGAGAGAAAGCATAAGAGAGAATGAGAGAGAAGGAAGAGCCATGCGAATTTGGCTCTTAAATAAAAGCCATATATCAGTGTTTCATAGACACAAACACACAGACAGACAGGCGGACTGACAGACAGACAGAGAACAAGTTGTGCCGTCTGTTGCGGCTGATAAAAAATGTTCCACATGTAAATGGCAACTTTGTCAATTTTTATTTGTTTATTTCGTTCATCTCAATTCCCTTTTGCTATAGTTCCCTCTCTCTCTCTCCCTCTCTTTCTCTCTCTTTCGCTTTAAGCCATATACTCCCACGCATTTCCACTCTCTCTCTCTCTCTCCCTCTCTCTGTCTTGTTTTTGCCTGCCAACATTTTATAGATATTGTAAGCACTTTCCTTCATTTTTTCCGGGACGGGGGACTGCGTAAAGTGCTTTATGAGCACAGCCGGAAA
>JBANCZ010002959.1:0-14004 GCA_037040025.1 Sphaerogastrella javana
TATTTATATATTATTTATATATATGCATGTAGTAAATAATATTTTTTCCTTTTTGTATGCTGGTTGAATTTTTGCCATTTTCAGATACGTATTAATTTTCACATATACTATACTCCCAACGTTTATTTGTGGAATATTAAAAAATAATTTAACACAAACACAAACACATGGAAAAGGGCCCATGGCACAATCACAACAAAATATGGCAAAAGTATTTAAAAATAATTTTTTCCTTTGACACGCCTCTATGTAAATTGTTGTTCTGAATTCTGTGAGTGGATTTATCTATCCAAATGAATCACAAAACGAATTGCATATGAACAAAACTTCCCTTCCGGTGAAAATTTCAGTTTCCGTTTACATATTTGTTTTTTGTATATTCAGCAATTTTTTTTTTTTTTTTTTGTAAAGGCTTTTTGCCTTGTTTAGTGTGCCAAAAAAAATTGATTTGTTTTTTATTTTGCCTCTTTGACATAAGATTTCATAAATAATTAAGATTTTTCTCAGACAAATTTTTCATTTGATTGCGAAGCTTCTGTGTTATGAAAATGACAGAAATATTTATTTATATTTATTTAAATGCATATACATATTTTCTCTTATTGAGAATATATTTTAAAAAATTTACCATTCAATTTGCAAGTCTTGGAATTTAAAATTGATTGATAAAAATTTTCACATTCAATATATAATGTTTTTTAATAGATTTTTCCAGTGCCATATAGACATTCTAAATTCTATATACCTTTATATTTTTTAATAATTTAATATTTATAAAATCAGAATTGTTAATCTAAGGTTTTTTTTTACTGATTTTAGACTTTAATATGTTTGCAATTTTGTTGCATTTATGACAAATTTTTGCTCATGGAAATGCAAATTTCAAAGCAAACCACGAAAAGCAATAGAGAAAAGCGTTGCATATTTCAAGGCGTCGCCGGAAACAAATTGCACAGCAAAATAGCGCATTGTAACACAAAGCAAAAACAAAAAAGAAAAGAGAAGGAAAACAGCAGTAAAGAGCAAAAAAAGCATTGAAGATCGCAACGGAAAAAATGCGAAACAATTAAAAGTGCCAAGAGAAGCGGCCAAAAACTTTTTCAAGTTGTGGGGCGGATCCGCCAAACAAAAAAAAGTTTGTCAAACACACAAAAAACCAAGGGAAAAAAGGAAAGAGAAAGAGACAGGGAGTGTGAGAGAGACGAAGAAAAGTGCTCTAGTTACTGTAACTGCAAGTGACTTTGGCTTTCGTGTGGGCGCTTGGGCAGATTTTTTCTTCAAAGTGTGACAAATAAGCAAAAGTCGAGAAACGGAAGATGGCGCTGTCGCTACCGCCACTGCTTCTTCTTCTTCTTCTTCTACTGCTGCTGTAGTGGCTTATGAAGTGCATAGGCGTGGCTCGTGGGGGCGAGGCGGGCAATGAACAAGGAAGTCAGGCTCAACACTTTGCTCTGCAATTTGCAATTTTGCTGCACGACGACGAAAGCAAGTCAGAGCAGTGCAGCAAATCTGTTGAGCTGCAAAAAAAAATTGAGAATCTAATGGTGTTGGTGGGGTGGTTGGATGGTACGGAAATGTGGCTGCCGTAGGGCAGTCTGGCTCAAAGCAGTTTATAAATTTTTTAAGTGCCATGCACAAAACTTTTGCCACCCAATGCCTGGCATAAAGAGAGAAAGTCAGTAAGACAGAAGCAGAGAGAGAAAGACATAGTAAAAGAACAAAAGAGTGAATGAGACACAGAGGGAGAGAGAGAGGGAGACAGAGATATATATAGAGAGGCAGAGATAGATATAGAGAAAGAGAAAGAAAGAGAAAAGAAAAAACAAAGAGAGAGAGAGAGAGAGAGAAAGAAGCAAAATAGAAACAGCTGAGGAACATTGAGTAAGAATATTATTCTGAGTTATGCTTCTAACAACAAATGTTAATGCATTTTTTGTGAAAATTGTCAGCTTGACGAAAGGCTAAATAAAGTCATATTCGAACAATAAACAAACCCAAATACCAATGTCAAAGTAAATGGAAATTTGGGCACTTGTGTTATGATTTCTCTTAATTAATGTGTCTTAGTCGAAATAAGAAATTGATGAAGTGAATCATGGCCATAAAAGAATAGAGAAATGAAATAGAAAATTTAATACAAATGCTGAACTAAATAATCGATGCAAAGTAATCTTTGATGTTGCATGATATTTATATAGTATATGGAGGAAAGAGTGAATATTGATTGCAAAACGGAAGCAGACAAATTGTAGCGACATCTAGCGGTTGGCAGCGTAAACAGCGGCAGATGTAATTGCATTTTTCATGCATTGCTTGACGCCAATCGAATTTCCATTTTCGTAAACGCTTTTCATTAGTTGCAGCATTTGTTTAATTTATGTGTTTTGCGGGTGTTGGTTTGTGTGTGTGTGTGTGTGTGTATTTGTATATTTTGTGTGTGTTCAAAAACCGCATAATTTAATTTTACTAACAAAAACCGCAGCATGTCCACTTACACCAACAACAATAACAACAACAACAAAGACCAACAGCTGCAACAACGAACAAACAGGCAAACGCTTAAAAAAAGAGCACACAAACCGCATGGAAACATGTCACAAAAGCGACAAAACCAAACAAAAAAAATACAAAAAAATGACAACAATAAACAAACCAAAAAAAGGCGAAAAACAAAATCAAATGAAATTTTAAATGCTACAGCAAACATGCTGCCCCCCCTCCACTTCCCAAAAAAAAGTGGAAGAAAACAAAAAATATATATATATGTCATGAATTTATTAGTGTTTTTCTTTACACATTTTCGTATCAAATTTTTTTCTGGTTTCTCTTTTTTTTCCTGCGGCATTTATGACCAAATCGCATCTACCAAATTGATATTCTAAACGCGTAAAAATTTATATGTTACGAATATGCATGAAATGGCATTTTCAACGTGTCTGTTTCATGTTTCTTCCTTTATTTTTTTTTTACTTTTGTAACATTAAAAATAAATGTTGCACACTTTGCTGAGGGGCTGAAAAATACCATGTCCATGTTTTCCCTGCTCATTTTACATACATGTAGCTCTATGTATATGTGTGTGCGTGTGTATGTGTGTGGCTCTTTTATGGTGCAGTATGTGGGCGTTGCGACACGCCTTGTTTTGCCTGATTGCTGCGGATATTACCTATATAAATAAACATAAATGTACTTATATCTGCTCTACATGTGTTTTTCTCCTGTTGTACAGGAGTTTTCCTCCTCCTCCTCCTTCTATTATCATACTCATTCTATTGCTCGCTCTTCCGGTTCCCCCAGCACTTCAGTGGTTTTTCATGCTTTTTTTTTTGAATGGCGATAAGAATGGCAGCTTAGTGACTTCATTTACCATGATTCTGCTTTATATATTTTTATGGCCATTTCTTTTGTTTTGCTTTGTTTGCTGCAGCCAATGTATTGACTTTTGTGTAATCTAATGGCTGATTTTTGTGATAAAAAAAAATACATTAAAAACAAAATTGTATTGATACTTTGCTTAATATTATTTTAAAGCTGCATTTGATATGCGAAAAATATTTGGCATAAACTTTCATGGCATTTGAAATGAAACATACTTTAGGCAATTTTGGCAAAATAATTGGTAGTTGCATACTCTCTGAATAATTTCATTTATCTTCGAATAATCCAGCATCCATTTAATTTCTGCCAATTGCATTTTATTATGGCTAATAAACTCAATTCACTTGTTATTTAACTGAAGCACTGAAGTTGCTTTATTTTGACCTTTCAACTCAATTAGTTGTAATTAATTTGTTGTCTAATTAAAATTTCCATTATCAGTAACAAACTTAAAAAAAAACTTTTGAGTGAATGCATTTCACAGAGAGAGAGAAACAGAAATATGTAGAATATATATAATGAATATATCGTTTTGTAAATATATATTTTGAAATGATATATAGTATATTTTCAGTTTGTCTGTGATATTTGCAACACATTTTTTTTTTTTGTATAATTTTTTAATTGGATTTCGTAAATAACACAAAAGGTTAGACATGACAATTCGATGCGCTTTAATTGGACAGAAATGCCAAAAAGAAAAACGACATTTGCCGCCAGACACACAAGAAACGAAGGAAAAAAAAGTACAGAATTTGAACTACTGACCACAAGATTTCAATAAATATGAAAAATATGCAGAAAGCATTATATACACTATATGTATGTATTTATATATATGTGCATAGTTATTTGAGTGTGTGCACATTCCCTTTTGAATAAGGTCGCAGCTGCTGCTCGATATTCGCTGCAATATGCAATTATGACACGAAAATTGCAATTGCGTAATTATTTATGCTCTAATTAAAGTGTTGACAGTGGTTCAATTATCCTAAGCAGCAGTAGACAACATTAGCAACTATATATATAGATTTATATAGATAACGTTACACTCTCTGCACACACGCACACTCAATTAAATGTAAATTCATCTCAAGGCGTTGGCCCATAAACAGAACTACCATAGCTAGTTTTCTATTTGCTGAATACATTTTAAGGCCTTAACAATGAGCACTCAAAATCGCATTAGTGGCAAGTTTTTGCTGTTGCTTGTATTTTCTTTATATATATATCCATTTCTTTTTCTTTTTTTTTTTTTTTTTTGCTAAACATGTCATGCATAAAGTTGAAACAGCCTAAAAGCGAGCAATGGCGAAAAGCGCAAAGTAACATCAATCAATTTTGGCTTTCAAGTCGCGTACGCGGCAATTTGTTTGTATAGAAAATACCCGGAGAGTTTTTCCAGTCACCCAAACTCTCAAACACACTCTCTCTTTCCTTCTCTCTCCTTTACTCTCTATCTCACTCTCTGTTTCATTCTCCTTTAGCTTGCTCTTCATCTCTGCTTTATAACTTTTAATGTATTTTGGGCACGTCTAACCGCAGCCAGCCAAGAGGCATAAGGAAGCGGGTAGACTGCTGTATGTGTGTGTGTGTGTGTGTGTGTTAAAGCATTGATATGCCCATTGATATAGCAAACGCATCATGCCTGATCATCATTTTCATCATCATCATCATCGTCATCAGCTCACATACAGCTGCTGGCATCAATTTCAACACCCTTTGCCTAGCGAGAACATGGCTCTTGCCCCACTGTGCTTCGCCTATTACTTGTAATAATATTTTAGAAATTTTTTTTCGTTATATATATTTTGTTTTTTATTTTTCGTTGTGCCATGTCACATATGCGTACATTTTCTGGGTGTCACTCGATTCTCGGAGTCAGAGCCAGAGATGAGTTCAGCTCCGTTTTGCTGCTTCTGCGTTGAAATTGTCGCAGGACCTTTCTTTCTTATTTTCTCTTTTTTTTAAAGTCGACAGCCGAAATTTGCATTTTTATGCCTTGCCACATAACACGAAGAACAACCTAAAGCAATGCCAAAAAAAAGAAAATGCTAAAAAAAAATTAAAATGGGCAGGAAATTCATTGTAGGCAGCTGTCGAAGAGAAATTGATTTGATGCAAATTAATGACAGCTTCTTGTCAGTTACATGAAACCGAGAGACAAACAACAGAGAGCCAGAGATGCTGAAATTGACACCGAATACGTGCATACACTTTTGGTTTCTCTGTGAATGAGACAACGAAATTAAAGTGTTTAAAATTGCATGCGTTCCAATTATATTGATAAAAGAAATATGAGCATATATTATTCACAATGTGTAAAGTATTTTTAATTAAAATTATATTCTTAGCTTATACTACTTAGAGCATATACTTAATTCGTTGTAAGAGACACGTCAAATGATTTAATCATTTGCTGTCCCTTTTTTTTTATAGATGGAATGCAAATTTTTAATGGATTTTTAAGTAGGCCTTTAAATTAGGCAAAGAAAAGGCAATTTGTTTCGTAGATTTTGACAAGAAGACAATATTACATGCTGGTCTAGGGATGGCCCTTACTCTCAGTTTGTGTCTGCCTAGACTTATCTTGTCACTTAGCTCGATTTCCAATTTAATGTTGTTGTTGTTGCTGTTGTTATTTGAGTAAAATTAATTTCAATTTAATTTACATTGTGTGTTTTTTCTCTTCTTATTCTCATTTTAGGTAAGTTCAAATTTCATCAAAATGAAGCGATATTTTGGCTCTAAGGCAATGCGTAAGTTAGCTTTAAGTTTGTCTGCCACTGACTTGTTTTAAGGACCAAGGCCAGCAAACATTAAGGAGAATTAGTTGGACAACTAAGACAAGGACTCGCTCTCTCTCTCCTCCTCTCTCTTAGTCTCTCTCACACTCTGATTGCAATTTGAATAAAGTGGCTAGCCGCATAATTATTTTCATTTTCCAATTCAATCAAAAGCTTAACTAACTCTCGCTGTCGTTGAGCATTGACGAGCTTTAAGCTTAGTTCAAGGGGTCGTCCAAGTTGCCGGAGTCGCCGGAGTGTCCCGCTGATTCGACTGCCCGTTGCCCAGGGCATCTAAGCCATATTGAGCTGGATTAGGCGTTAACTACCGCCATGTGTTCACAGCAGAGCCACAAAATATCGTAACTGCTTTTTTTTTTTGTGTGTGTCTTTTGGTCTAACCATAAATTAATCAAAAAATTTAAGAGCGCCCCAGTCATAGAAAATGGACAAGCTTAGCAAAACAATGATGGCATTTTCCCTCCAGTTTCCTGTTTTTCTTTTACTTCTGCTTTTGCTTTTGCTTTCCTTTTGCTTTTCATTTTTTTTTTGGCTATTTTTTAAGCCACGTAAATGGCATTTAATTCACTTTGAACGCGACGAAGCGAGCGTTGTGCACCTGGCCGTGCCTTCCTTCTCTCACTCTTTCTTTCTCTGTCTCTGTCTCTGTCTCGCTCTTTGTCTCCCTGTCTCACGTAATACTTATTATTTACTTTATTAATTTAAGTGTTTTAGCCGTAGGACGACGCAGTAGGCCAGGACGCACCGCTGCTTATGTCCCTCGTTGTTGTGCGTTGTCCTGGCCTGGAAAATAATTTGCTCTGGCTCTCCGTTCTCTTCTTCTTCGCCTCTGCGACCCACTTCTTCATCATTTAATTCTATTAAAGCCAAATATTTACACAGCAAAATAGAGAAAAACCACTGTACCCAGACATTTCACTATACAGAATGTTCTTCCTTCGTCCTTTTTTTTGGTTTCTTTATTTTTTTTGGGTCCTTTCTGCAAACAGTTGTAGCGCAGAGCAACTGCACGTTGCCACGCCCAGGCACAATGGACTCCTCTGGCTGCGGCTTTATTAAAAGTAATGACTACACACTCTGTTCGACTCTTGTTTGGCCTAAGAGAAGTAGGAGTAGCAGGTGTCTTATGAGCTGGTCAGTGCGTTGTCTATTGCCATTATGTTAGCTGGACAAAGGTGAGCTTAGCGCAACAATAGCATTTGGTAATGATTTAGGCCGCCTTGGCAACAGGACTCTCTACCAAATATTATGGCTTTAAAATTGCTACTAAAAAAATAAAACATTGCCAAACTTTATAAGGGCTAATATCCGCATGCAATTTATTAAAATTACATTTATATTACAATTATTATTATTTATTATTATTTTTAACAATTCTTTATTATTATTTTAGTTGTTTTATTATTATAATAATTGTTATAATTTTATTATAATTTTTTATTTTAATTTTGTATTTTTATTATACATAATATTACAATATTTATTGGATTCGCGCAGATTTCTGTCTTTCTATAGAAGGCATATCTAGAAGATTTTATATATTTATTTATATTTTTTATTATTATTATTGTTATTATTATTTTTTTATTATTATTTTTTTATTAATTTTATTTTAAATTTTTATTAATACAATTATACAAATCGTTTGAATATTTATTATAATCGCGCTTTGCTTTATTAGTTTCTATAGGAATCTATAGTATTTGTTGTATAGATAGATTGCTTTCATTAAATAGCTCGTATATATAGATGTATATAGCTTTCGTTTCGACGTCAAATGAAATATCTTTATGGTTCATTGCCATTTATATAAAGTTCTTTTGATGTTAATTACCCAATCATTAAAATGCATTTAATTGCCTAAAAAAGTTTTATATTTATTTGCCATGCTTTAAATTCATTTAATTATTCAGCTTTCTCACTCATTTCTCTTTATGCTCATTTCTCATTTGTTTGTTTGTTCTCGTTTTCTCTCTCTCTCCCTTCTCTCTTTCTCTTTCTTTTCTCTTTTTCTGAGGTAATAATACAGCTGTAAGTTTTGCGTGCTGCTTTTGCTTCTGCTGCGGGTCTTTTATGCTGCAACAAATATGCCAAACTGCCTGTGCCCACATTAAACGTTTTGGCAGCACAAGAGAGAAAGAGAGAGAGAGAGATAGAAAAAGAGTGAAAGAGATAAATAGATACAAAGAGAGCTGATGCTGCTGCAGCAGACAAAAGGACATTTTGTTTGTCAAATGTTTGTCATTTGTAAATGTCAAACGGCGGTCGAGCATATTTTACATACACACACACACCGACACATATATGTGTAAAAGACAGACTGACTGACAGACAGACAGTCGGACAGACAAATGCCGAAAACTTCCTAATAAGTGGCATGAGGCAAAAGCTGAGCAACTTGATGTACCGCTTGCCAGCAAACCATGCCACATATAAAGTCAGTTTCGCAGAAATGTTCTTTCAAGTTGAGGCCCGCATAACTCCAGGCTAAAAGGAGACAAAGCTAAAAGTGTAAGAGAAAAAGAGTACTCGAGAGAGAGTGAGGGAGAGAGAGAGAGTGGAAAGCGAAGCAGACGTAACGGAAGCAGCAATGGCAGTGGGAATGTCATCAGTTTAGAATGAATTTTCCGGGTATTGCCGAAATTATGAGACATATTTTCTTGTTGTTGCTGCTGTTGTAGTACACTCGGGCTTATGTTCTGCCCAGACCCAGATAGGGTATATGCTGTGGATATGGGGGTGGGGCTCTTGGCTGTATGGTGGGTGGTGCTCGGTTTTGTCATATAGAAATCTGACATTTAAATATTTACTTGCGTCAACTTGTGACATTTTACTCATTATGCCACAAAACCAAAAGAAGGATCTAAAGACACGCGTACCGTTTACCGGATATTGTGAGCACAGCGCACACACAGAGAGTGAGGACAGTATACCCTGTATATATGTATAGGGGATGCTAGTCTGTTTATGGTTAGGGTATGAGTTGAAGAGTAGAGGATACGGTATTGTAAAACTTTTGTCATGCTTTAATTTGCCAGGCAAACTGCTAAAGAAATGAGGCGGAGACGACAAGGAGAAAGGAATAGATAGATAGATTATGAAAGAGATGAGGGAGACAGAGAGAAAAAGAGGCATAGAGAGAGAGAGAGAGAGAGAAAGAAAAAAAGAGAGAGAAAGGGAGAGAGGGAATTTCATATTCATAAGCTGACGCAATTTTGACAGTTTTTAGTGCCGTTTGTCGTTGTCTTCAACTTCCTGCTAATGTTTAGATTTATTTCTACACTCAACTTGACGGCGGCAAATAAAACTAGAGCGAGACAGCAGCACCAAAGAAAGAGAAATAAAGTGAATGAATGAGAAAAAGAGAAGGAAGAAGAGAAAGAGAGTAGAGAGAGAGTGAAATAGGGAGAATTAGGGGTGTAAGGGAAAGGGAGGATATCATTTATCAACGCTTCCGGGCGGCAATTCTTGGTCCTGCCTGTTGTCCTCTTTGACTGAAAGTTGTCTCTCTCTCTCTTTGTCTGCGCTTTCATTGTTTTTGTTGTTGTTTGAAACAGTCTGTCTGCCCGTCTGTCTTTCTCTTTGTCTGTTGTTGGTGGTTGTTGCTCCTTTATGCCGCCGCATCGACTACTTGGCCTTGGGCCAGGTATAAATGCTGTTGTAAATGTATTTTTAAATGTAATGAGATTATTACGCAATTAGTAAAAGTTTTCTGCGGGCGTCGTGCGGTGCACAATCAACTACATTGCTCCTTGATGCGATGGTAAGGGACATGGCAAGGGGCAAGGGGCAAGGGGTTGCCTGAGGTAGGCTTTTAAATGCTTTGGGATTTTATAGCTAATTTATTTTCGCAAGCGTCTGAATTTGAATTTATTTTTTGGGGGTTAGACTGGAGTAGAATTATGAGCAGGAACTTGAGACTAAAATAAGCTGTGGCTCTACTAAGAGTCTAATTATGATAATGCTTATGTGTATAATTAAATTCATTTCTATATTTATCAAACATGATATAAAAAAGGTATAAATATAAGGATTGTGTATTGATTGCATAATAAGTTTTGTGTGTTATTATTAAGTGAATAATTTAACTTTTGTAGCTACAGTTTAAACCCAAAACTGCATAAATAATCTTAAAAAAAAATGAAACAGTTTTTATACGTGTATCAAATGTTGGACATTTAGAGTCTAAAATATGTAAATTTGCATAATAGAAGAGGGGGAGGGAACAGCAGCTGGAGGAATATTTCATTTATGGCCAAGCATAAAACGATAGAAGCCACACACAGGGCAGCTCCTGATCCCCAGTTGCAAATTTGCTGCTGCTTTTTCTACTCTATGGAAACTTCTCTGATGACTAACATACACGTAGAAGTTGCAGTGGCTGTTGCAGTTGCAGTTGCAGTTGAAGTTGCATGTATACTGCCTGCCTACGTGCCACAGAAAAAGCGCTTAAGGGCTCAACAAACACAAAAAGTCAAGACATTTACACTGCACTTCATAGTACAGTTACAATGGCAGTGTCTGAGAGACAGGGAGAAAAAGAGAGAAAGAGAAAGAGGGAGAGGCAAATGAACCATAAGAACAAATCATTATTAAGGACTCCCTCAGTGTTTGCCGAACGTTGGCCCCATCCACTGAATGTTTCATATTTCTAATTATGTTGCAAAAAATATAAGTTACTCCACTCAACTTTCTCTCTCTCTCTCTCTGTTCCTTTGTAGCTCTCTATATGTTTTTCTCCTTTTCTCTGATTCCCTGCAGCAAATTAAGCAGAAGGCGCCATGGCCATTGTATACTTTTCCTCCTGCTCTTCAATTTATATTTTTTTCTCTCTTTTTTATGTATTTTTCTCGACTTTTGCTTGGCTAAAGGAAAGTGAATTGCAGTGGGCGTATCTCTACTCTCTACTAGTGGAAATTCTTGCACTTGCTCCCCGGTATTTTTTTTTTTTCTTTTTTTACTGCTCTTGTGTTAACTTGTTGCCGTCTGGGCTTCACGAACTAGTTTAGAACTTGAAGCATGCAACATGCTACGGTTACAGCTACAGCTACAGCTACAGTTACTCCTCTTGCACCTTGTTGCTTTTGTTTTTGTTGTTGTTGTTCCTTTTTTTGTTTTTGTAGTTTGTTATTGCTGTTGTTGCTGCTTAAGCAGCTTTAGAAATTGTTTTAGATCGAATTTTAAACAAAGGCGACATTTCAGCAGCTGCTGCTCGACAAGAACTTAAACAACATATGCCTAAACGCCTCTAAGCATTACTGCTCCTGCTTCTGCTACTTGCTCTTCAAAATGTTGCTGCGAAAAGCAAAAGCAAACAATGCACTAAAATAATAAAATGGCTAAACCAAGTTGCAAGAACGAAGCGATGCATACACTTCCTGTGACAAAAACTATTCCTTTTCTTTAAATAAGGATGTACGTAATTTTGTTCTTTATTCTTTTGTATAAATCACACAAGTTTCAAAAATTCTCTAGGGCTTTTCGATGTAATATAATTTTTTAATATTCTATTTAAACATGTAATTGAAACCTTGAAAACCTTACTATTATTTACATATAAACAATAATTGAATTATAATATTTTGTATGGCCATATGTACAGTTCACATATCACAAGTATCAAAAATGAAGTGATGCATGTAGTACACCGTCTATAATGACAGTCTCTAGGTTTTTTGGTTAGAATATAAATGTTAAATTTTTTTTTAAACATTTTATGCTGATGTGTCTAATGTGAATTCTTGTAGTATTAAACTTAGATAAATAATGCTTAAAAAGTAATGTTTTTAATGTACTTTATGACCATTACTATACCCTCACTGACTGACTGACTGATTGAATAAATGTCTGACTGACAAACTGACTGTCTTCAGCATGGAACAGAAATCATAGCATGCTTTTTGCAGCATGGCGTGCCATTGGCTTAGGGTCATACGACACAACGCACCTCTGTTGTGTCTTGTTTATGTATGCCAGCTATGTGTGTGAGTGTGTGTGGGTGTGAGAGTATGTGGGGATGTGTGTGAGGGTTTGTGTGTGTAGCAGCATCAAAGTTTTTAGTCGAAGATGCGTTCCACATAGAACGACAGTAACTCCCCATCGGGCAACATGAAAGCAAAATTCCTTTTATTACACTTTGGTATGTGTTGCTATTGTTGCTATTGTAGCTGCTGCTGCTCCTGCTGCTGTTGCTGCTACTGTTAAGCATCTGCTTCAAATGAAATTGTTTATCCAGTTGAAACTTTTTAAGAATTATGTAAAATATGTTTGCGGGCTTTTGTGTGCGGGATTCTGCTGCTGCTGCTGCCGCTGCCGCTGCTTCTCTCTGTTGTCTGTCTGTCTGTTTGTCTTGTTGCTTGTCTTACAAAATGTTGAACATAAAAATTAATTTTCTGCTTGACTTACTAAACATTTATAAATGCGTATGTATTATACGGGTTTTATATATTCTATTCCATTGTTCGACTCCTTTTTTGTAATATTTTTATTGTATTTTTTTTTTTTTTTTAAATTTATTTTTATATTTTTTTTGTAATTTGTTTGTCAGTCTGGCACTGACATGACTTCCAAGTCTCTAATCCCTGGCAACTGTGTTGCATGTACTCTAGCAATTGCAAATTCTGCACTAGGGATCACTTACAGTTAGTTGCCCAGTTGCCCAGTTGTCCACAGCTTCCGTTTCCTAACTGTTCAATTCCCCTTCTCCCCCTCTTCTTCCCGACCCTTTCACTGTTTTTGGTAGCTTGTAAAGCGCATTACATGTGCACAGAGTGCAGAACTCAACCAACCGCTAAACCGCTTAAAACTGAAAGCTCATCATTGCCACTGAACCCGGTTAACAGCAGACAGCGGAGAGCGGACGTCGGACGTCGGGCAACAGACAGTTCTAGTTTGGGATTTGCGCTATTGGTATTAGCTTGGGCGTCATATGACCCGCTGCTGCGGCTCTGCTGCTGCTGTATCTGTAACCTGTACATTTATAACTATGCTTATTAGCCAAGCCTAAAGCACTCAAATAGCTGTCGCACAGTGGTACGCAATCGCTCTAAAATGTGCGCACAAATTCAATACTGAAAGGAAAAATATTTTTAAGCTTAAATTCTCTGCTCTTTGTTTTTTTGTTGTTTAAAAATGTTTCTTATTATTACTGTTGTTGTTGCTTTTTATACTTTCGCTTGCCAAATGCACAATTTTTGCTATTGAAATCAAATGAGTCATGAATTCACAGCGTTTCTTTTTTTTTTTTTTGTTGCTTTTCACTTTGAAACAATAAAACAAATTGCTATATAAAGAGAGAGAGAGAGAGAGAGAGTAAAAGAGTGAAAAAGAGAAAGAGAAACAGAGAATTGTGCCCATTGAGCAACGCTGAAAACGAGACCCTGACCAGGACACGCCATACGCCTTTCTGGTCAACTGAGCAGCAAAGCAACATTTCCAACACAGCTGAAGGTCATCATCATCATCATCAGTAGCAGTAGCAGCAGCAGCAGCAGCAGCAACATCAACTCTCTCCCTCGTTTCCTCTATCTCTCTCCTTCTCTCACTCTCTCCCTTTTGTCTTTCTCTTTCACACCCGTCAGCCATCTTCTCTTCATTTAGCCGTATATTTCTGCAGCCGGTCGCCGGAAGTTGGCAACCATTTTTGCATTGTTTTTGGGCCATTTTCATTTGGCGTCATTCCATTGTTGCTCTTGGTCAGTGTGCCCACTATCTTTTCCCTATCACTCTCTCTTTCTCTCTCTCTCTCTCTCTCTGTCTGTCTCCCTCGCATGCTGCGGCTCCTATAGAGCCTGCTGTGCTTGCTCTTCTATGATTGTGT
>JBANCZ010002960.1:0-14003 GCA_037040025.1 Sphaerogastrella javana
TAGCTGCCTTTTTAAGATAGCTGCCTCCAAAATCACTGCAATCAACTCGAGGCAGTTAAGCGAATTATACTGTATAACATACTAAAACTTAATCCACTTTACACATATATAAACAACCTGAAGTAGCTAAAAAATGCCAAAGAATTGATAGTATTAAATACAATATATATGACATTTACAATATATTATAATTGAATATATGATATTTAAATATTATATTTATAATTTAAAATATTTATAATTCATTATATTTTATGAATTCTGCCTTATAAAAGCTCTTGTAAAGTAAAATATGACCAACTAGAGCTTATTAGTGTTCGCTCTCGCCATATTTACTTATATACCCGTGCTATTTGTATTTGTACAGGGTATATTTAGTTGAATTTATCATATGGCTGGCCATTTAGTTGGCACGTCGAAGGCAGCGGCCAACACGTCGGCGATCATTTTAATTAGACCATTTCTGGGCGCTGGCAGGCGAACAATATTGCATTAGCAACAACAACAACAATAATCAACAACAGCTAGCTGTGCTACTAACAACTTAGTATAATCATAGCAGCTGCTGGCAACAGTAACAATGTTTATGTATTTTAATTAAGCCTATTTGATTTAGTCAACGCTGTTGCCAGTCATTAAACTTTTTAGTAGCAGCTAAAGCAAACTAAACCCACCACCCAACAGACAGCCGACAAAATTGTCACTAGCATTCGAATTAATCTAAAGGAACTATACTATACTATGTATTAGTTGATCTTGTTGAAATTTGATCATATCATTTGCATGTAAGTGACACTTGTTGTGCTCAGTGTACGAATAGTAATAGTATTCGCATTCAATCAAGACAATAATTATAATAATAATGAATAATATTGTGCTAAACATTTAAATGGATCGTGTGCTTTTAATCGTTATATTGATTAATTAGTTGTATTTTGAACACTTTAATTAACAATGAACATCTGCTAATTAAGCTAAATAATTGCACTTGATTTACATACTCAGACTCATATTCGTACTTAGACTCAGACTCATATTCAGACTCATTTAGCTTTTATACAAGATCATTAATCCACCATTTCACAGCGTCATTAATGTTTATTCAAATGTCATGACATTTGTCAAATTTTGTTGATCAAGCAAATATCAATCAAATATATCAATATACAATTTACTATGTGAGATTGAGAGGAAATTGGAAAGAGAGAGAGAGAGATAGAGAGAGAGAGAGCGAGAGAGAGAGTGTTAGAAAAAGTGCCTTGACCTCTTAACCTGCTGTGAAAATGTTACAAAAAATCGCCTGATTTATTTAGTTGACGATTAAGTTTGATTTGTGCTGTGATCTAATCACATTTACACATTTAATTGACATCTAAATTGACTTCATGCCGCACAGTCGTACACAAATGTCGTAAATCTATTAAATGCAATAAAAAATAAAAAAAAAAAACAAAATAATATGAATACCATAGCACTATAATAACTTATAATATTCAAATGAGTTGCAAAAATTGATTCAACTTCGATCGTTTGGTTATTCATTTTGTTTTTTCTTTTGTAACGTTGTTTTTCTTTTTTTTTTTGCGTTGATTACATAGATTTATACTTAAGCCAATGCCAAAGATAAAAATGAGCAATGAATATATATTATATATAGTATATATTTCTTACAAATACATACATATAATAAATTAAATCAATCTAGCTTGTAAAGCGGTATGATTAGTAATCAGTTCGAATACCTGATTCAGTAGGTTCGCACAGTTCTCTACAATTGTATGCCGCACTTATACAAACTACTAACTGATAAGCTAGAAAAATTTCATTGCGGGTCTGATCAAGTGTTTAGCCATAAATCACCACCTCAATACGTTGACTAATCATTGTATAAGACACACTCTATTGTCACAATATCATCATCATCATCACATTAATGTATTTGCTCCACCGAAACAAATAATTTTTCTATTAATTTTAAGAAGTTCAATTCCATAGATAAGAGTGGAAATTGTTACATTAATCATAAATATATTCCTTAATAATTTGAATAATGATTCTATTATAAAAGTTTTATATTTGTTTGAGTTAGAGACTATATTTTACGGCGGAAAATCAGTGGGAGTTTTTAATTTTTGTAAACTCAACTCTGACATTTAACAAATTATAATAAAAACTGTTTTAAAAAATTTTTATTTTTCTTTAATTTTTATTATTATTATTTTTATTTATGATTATATTATCATACAAAAAGTCAAATTACTTTTAGCTAGGTCTTTTTTTTTAGGGTCAGCGGGATATGTGAATTTCTGTAAACTACATGCCGATATTTTATTTTTATAATCCAATTTCCTGGAAAAATACTTTAAAAATAATATTTTTTTATAGATTATCTATAAAATTAAATTATTTAAAAATTTTATTCATGGACACATTTTTCATGAAACTATGTATAAAATATTTCATAGACTATCATCTAATGCATTACATGTTAAATGATCTAAGCTTAACTTTGACACTTTATCATCGTTCCAATTTTACTTTTAAATACTTTTAAAATATTTTTCTTCTTGGTTCTTCTTGGTCGAAATTTTTTTTTTATTTTTTTTCTTTCAAATTTTTGACTTTATGTATATATTTTGTTTTTTTTTTTTATGATCTCTTTAAACTTCTTTGGTATTTTTTCAAAGTTTTTGTTCTATAACTAAATAATGGCAAATGAAGGCTTATCTTTTAAATTTAGATGGATTAGAGATAACGGTAGCTATGCGTTACAATTTGTTGACTATAAATTCTGTGTGTGTGTGTGTGTTAGCCAATTATTGATGCAAGCCATGGATTGGCAGCAAAACAGCCAACGGCTGCGGCACCAACTTGCCAATTAGCCAGGCTAACTGGCTACCTGTCCGACTGTCTGAATGTATGTATGTCCGCCCGTCTGTCTGTATGTCTGCCCGTCTGTCTGTCTGTCTGTCCGGATATCTGTCTATCTGACTCTCTGCTTGTTTCTGTTTGTTTAAGTTAAGCTTCTAGTTTTTTTCGCTCTTGTTTTTCTTTTGATGCTGTTTTTTTTTTTAATTACTAAACTGAACTAAACTCAACTAAACTGCCAACTAGTAAGACTGTCTAAAATGTAACTGCAGGCTTTAGTCGCAGCGGCTTGACTCGATAATTGCAATGACTGAATGCCAAAAGGCAACAAACAATGCAACGCAAATGGGCCATTTAGTGCAGTCATTAGCATTTATTGTAGCCACACGTATGCAACAACAACAACAACAATAACAATAATAACAATATCCACAACATCCACAACAATAACAACAACAACAACAACAACTAGAAGAACGACTAAGATAGCGCTGCTACATGCATCATTACTACAATTAAGTCAATATTTGCACGCCGCAAACTGAGTTGTAATGCGAAGTCATCGTCACTGCGTCTCGACGTCTTGCTGTCTCTCGATCTCGGGGTCTTGAGGTCTTTGGGGTCTTGGGGGATAAGCAGAAAATGCTGCTTGCAACGTATTAACACATTTTCTGAATTACACTACACAACAAGGCAATGTGAACCAACATCATTTGTATGGGGTATTGGCAGCTGATTCAAATGAAATAATATACGTCATAGACTTTAGCGGAGCTTGTATTACAACATTTGATAGTTGCTTCTCAACATTGCATAGGACACCATGGTCACTTGAAAGAATTGATCAAGTTGCTCATAGTGATTAAGTTAGTGATATATGTGTCATAGGCCTTCGTGGAGCCTGAATCACAGCACCTGATAACTAATCTGTTTAATGAATATGGCATATTTTAAATAGTTTAGTTAAAACAAATGATCAAGTTGCTCTGAAAGTTTAATTGAACAAAGTATGAGTCATAGACTTTAATGGAGCACAGATCATAGCATCCAATGCCTGTAGCATTGATCTAGATTGTATCCTTTAATTTGTTTAGTTTAAAGTAATTTATCAAAGCAACTTAACCGAATATGTCATAGGGCTTAACGGAGCCTCAATCTCAACATATTGATGGGCTTTGTATAGACTAGGTTAGTATTGTTTAGTTTAAAGAAAAGATAAAGAGCAAGCAATCTGAGTTAAGCATACGTCATAGGCTTTAATGGTGCTGGTCATCTGAAACGCAAAGGCTCTATCTTATAGCAACCATTCGAAGGTCTTGTTCTAATCAACAACAATCATATTAACAAATTATTCTCATTTATTATCAGTTATTAATAGATTTTCTTAAATAACATTTAGTATAATAATACTTAGCTTAAAAAGAGTGTGCTTAATGCTGTTGTACAGTGTTGGTAAACGCAAAAAGTTATCAATTTAGTGGCAAGCCTACACACAGGCATGGAAAGAACATGGGCAAAAGAAGAAAGAAAGAAAGAGAGAGAGATAGAGATAGAGAGAGAAAGAGAGAGAGAGGGAGAGACAGAGAAAGAGAGACAGAGAGAGAGGTAGTAAGAGGAGAGGGAGAGAGTAGGGATGCATTGGAGAGGCGTGTATGTCTAAAAGTAGTCATCATTAAAATTCCTACAGTGACACACAGCAGCGGCAACTCTGAGAGGTCAGGTGGAGTGTGTGGATTGTGGATTGTGTGGCATGTGGCATGTGGACTGTGGGCTGTGCCGTGTGGGTTGGGGGTTGTGTCTTTGCTCTGCCTCTGCCTCTGCCTCTGCCTCTGACTCCTGACTCTTACTCTGGCTGTGGGGGAACTGCGACAATGGCCAACAAATCCCCAACTGGGCGGCCGTGTGGCAACAACAATGGAGAGCCAACTTTAGCCGTAGCTGTAGCCGCTGCGCTTGTTACAATTTTCGTTAATTATGTTATGAAAAAAAAGAAAAAAAAACCAACAAAAAGAAAGACAAACAAAATGAAAAGCAACGGCAGCAGCAACGTAGATGCAGCTGCAGCAGCGAATTGCGGCTCTTGACTGCTGCCAGTTGCAACTTGGAACGTGGAACCTGCAACTTGCAACTTGCAACGTGCAACGTGCAGCGTGGAACGTGCAACTTGGCCAAGAGGCGCACATCTTAATGAGTGAACAGAGAGCAGAGTCAGCGACACCCAACCAGGCCGTTTCTTGGGCTGCTTTAGATTTATGGCCATGCCATTGCATGCAGAAAATTCAAGAAAAAATCCAAAAAGAGAGAAAGAAAGACAGAGAGAGAAGAGAGAGAGAGGGAGAGAGAGAGGGAGAGAGAGAGGGAGAGAGAGAGAGTGAGAGAGAGAGAATGAGAAAGAAAGAGAGAGCGCCCGCGCAACAGCATTGACGAACAGGGCTAGCACATAGAACCCAATTGGAGGCCCATTTGAAGGTTGCCTTATAAAGGGTCTTTCAACAAGTTTAAGTCATTGTTATAATTGACGGAACGTGTCCAGCGCTTTGTCCAGACAGAAGTGGTGATGCAGGGTGCATGGAGTAGGGTTTAGGGTGTAGGTGGTGTCGGGGCACCGTGGACAGTTATGGGTGAGCAACATTGAATGTTGGCTATCGACCTACTCTATTTGAAAGTCCCTCTAGATATCA
The DNA here is from genome assembly GCA_037040025.1 of Sphaerogastrella javana. NCBI lineage: Eukaryota > Metazoa > Arthropoda > Insecta > Diptera > Drosophilidae > Sphaerogastrella > Sphaerogastrella javana. Next base: position 5,550 of record JBANCZ010002960.1, read on the forward strand.
AATAAATAATATATATATTAAATCAAATATTATAAATACCAGATGGTTAAATCGCCAAATTTAGAGAATTTTATTTCTCTTTTTGTCTTGTTTTATTTATCATTTCATCTCATCTCTTTTCTTTGCTTCTCTTTTGTCTCTTCTCTTCCTTTCTGAATGAAAATGTGTGGGTGTCTTCAACTACTTGGTTTTTTTTCTCAGTGTACTTTAGTTCTAGTCATTATTTAGTATGGCTAATAAAATCTACGGAATGACTCCACAAAGACCTTGTTAACGATTTCATTCTTTCTGACATTTGAAATTGAACAAATAAAGCTAATTAAATCAATTGATATATGCAATATAAATATAATATAATATTTATAATAATAAACATATTTATTTTGATATTTAAATTATAATATTATATTTTGTAATAACGTCTAGTGCTAAACAAAATTGTGCTTTAGCAGCTACAACCATAAACCTTAGATGATCTTCATAATAAGTTTTAATGAATCAATTGAATGCTTAAAGCTTAGCTTAAATCTAAGATTAATGGTCTTACTCTTAGTCAAGCTATGCGTGCGCTTAATTTTAAATAGTTTAATTGAAATTTAGTTATTTTCATTTAATTAAAACACTAAACGTGTGTCTATGATTTCATGAACTAAGTGCTAAAAGCTCAGCTCAATGCTATATTTAGATATTGTTCTTTCTTACAAAATGTTTTATTTGCTGTCATTTTAAAGAATTTTTGTATTTTTTTAAGAAATTAGCTTGAACCTATTTTGCGTGTAAATTATTAGTCAAACTGATTAGTAAACTTGCCACTTGTAAATTTATCATAGTTATTGTTATTTACTTATTGCATTTAGTTTGCTTCTAGAATGAAATGATTTATTTTGAAAGTGTTTTCAGCGAATCTTTTAATTTTTTTCATTTAAATTTAAAATTAAACTTCAATTTGTATTTGTATTTACAAGTTTAAGCAAAGCTTAAAAAGAGATTGATTGTTGAAGCTTTTTTGACTATGGAGAAAGCTCATTCGATTAATTTTAACCCTCTCATGCCCGAAATACAATGTTGCGTATATGCAACAGCGCGCATGAGAGGGTTAATAAAGCTTTTTTATGTTGCTTCCTAAATGTTTACAAACATTAATATATTATTATTTTTCTATATTTATGTATATATGTATTTTGATAATTTTAATGAAATTTAGTATATATGTATATTTTAGTTAATTAACGTCAATTTCTTAGTTGCACATTCGCTTTGCTCTCTGCGTTTCCTTTTTATTGCTTTTCTTGCGCTGCGAAAAGCGCATTAATTGTTAATTAATAATTATTTTTATTGCTGTTTTGTTGTTGTTGTTATTATTGTTGCAATTGCAATTAAAGCGGCAAGCGCACAATTTAATTATTGAATTGCTTTGCTTATTATTTATTAATGTTATTGCTCTTGCGCTTGTTTTATTACTTATTTTATTTCTATTTCTATTTCTTTTTTTTTTTTTCAATTTTTATTTTCTTTTTTTATTTTTGTATTTGATTTATTTGTATTCATATTCATTTTGATTTGCTTTGTTCGAGTCTATTTGCAATTAGTTGCACTGCTCGCTCTCATAAATTCAGGCAAACGTCACTAAAGGTCGACCGCTGCACAACCCGCCAAACCCCCCCTCTACGCCCATGATAATGCCTAAGCATCTTGGCAGTGTCTCATTTAAATAGAATAACAAACTAATTAGCGTTGATATTTTTTCGTTTTCGTTTTTTTTTTTTCGTTTTTACCCCTCGTACACCTGTCCGCTGTCAGAGCGCACCTTTTCGAATGGCATCATCTATCTCGCTTCTGTTTCAATCTATGAAGTCTGTCTCTGTCTCTCGTACGATCGGACACGCTCTGGGCAATCACAATTATTTGTTTGATTTGTTTATTTTAATTGAAATTGCTTCGATTTGCCGCTGCGTTCGCCATTCGCTTCGTAATTGATTTATAACTAATAAAACTTTTGCCATTGCCTTGTTAAATGTAAATTGCGCCACGACTTGAATAACTAATCAAAATGCTAAGCATCAAATAACAGCGACAACAATAACATAGACAATAACAGCAACAACCATAACATCATCAAATAACAGCAACAACAATAACATCATCAAATAACAGCAACAATAACATATAGCACACGATTTATAATTACATTTTATTCATTCGATCGTTGAGCAATTATTGTTAAATGTAGGAAATAAATGATTACAGTCACGTCGAATCATATATGCACACTTATACACACACTATGGCATTGCTTCATCTTTTATAATAGGATCGTTTTAACATAACAGCATGCGCTAACATAACAGAATTGCTGTAGCTGTAAACACTAACAGCAACTGTTAAAACTTACATTTACAGCTAGGTGTAACATTAACAGCGAACTGTTAAGATCATTGCTTGAGCTGCTGTTAAAGTGTTTACAGGGAAATGTAGCGTAACGGCAAAGAGAGAGAGAGATGGAAAGAGAAAAGAAGAAAGAAAGGGACAAATGGAATAGGGGAAAGGAGAGAGAGAAAGAGGAAGAAATGGAAAGGAATGCCAATTAGGCGGCATATAGTCAACGTTAGCAGAAATAGAAGAGAGGAAACTTACGGAGCAGAGGGAAAGATAGTGAGAGAAGGAGAAAGGGACTAAATAAGAGAGAAAGAGAATAAGAGAGAGAAAAAGAGAGCGAGATAAGGATAGATACAGCGTATGTACATATTTCGGTCAATTGCGTTTATTTTAAATTTTAATGTTATTGTTGTTGTTGTTGAGGCTTTGACTACTTGTCTTAAATATAATCAACTTGTTCCTATTTTTAGATCTACACAGAGACCGAAAAGAAAGAGAATGAGTAAGAGAGAGAGAGAGAGAGAGACGGGCAAACTAAGAGGGTGCAGACTAAGAGGGTGCACACTGAGAGGGTGCTGTTACTGTATGCAGGCACAGCTGACTTTGAGATAAATAATTGCAGCGATTTCTTTTGAGTTTACATGCTAACGAACATGTGTATGTACATATGTATAGATGTATGTATAGATGTATGTATTGATGTAGATATGTACATACATGTGTATGTATGCGTGGATGTGCATATGCATAACATATTTGATTGATTGATTGTGCACTGTGCGTATGGAATGAATGGGTTTGGGCTTATGTGAATGAGTGCTCGTTTCAGCTGGCAGTAGGCCAATTAAATAAATATGAATGCTAATGAATACAAGCACACATACATTCATACACATCATACAAATATATACATATACATATATGTATATGTATATATGCACATATCTATGTATGTATGTTTATTTATGCATTTAGTTGTGTCAAAGTTGATGTACAGCATTGACATGCACTCAATTTGAAGTGAATGAATATTCATATATCCATATGATATATATATATATATTTCTTTTTGGACAGTTATTAAGCATTACAACATTAAACGAACGGGTTTTTAATTCATGATAATAAAAACAAGAAATTACTAGTACTTAAATGAAGCGTTACTAATTTTTCTATTTTTCAAACGATCAATCGATTATAATTTACGATCGATCAATCTATTTCCAATTGAATGATTGTTGTGACATATTCTGTGAGCAATTGTGCTCTTATATTATATTATCAAGATCCATGAAGTTTCAGTTTATAGTTAGAACAAATTGATAAAAAAAAAAAAATAATAATTCTATGCATATATATATATAAAGTTAAATTAAATCTTTTGTACAATGCAAATCCTATACCATTCTATTTTATGTAGTATGTACTTATGTACATATGATTATCGTATGATTATCTCCTGCTACCAGATTCGAAAATCTTATCTTAAATCGTATAAAATAAAACTATATTGCTCCAACTAATAATACTAATAATAATATTTGTTTTCTCTCTTTCTTTTCAGGTAAGTTTTGTAATCCTGAAACAGCTTTATAGCTGTCTAACGGAAGTGCTTAGATTATGGCAAGTCCATAAAAATTCATAAAAATTACTTCAAATAACCGTAAACTAGAATGTAAATTATAAAATGTAAACTTAACTTTAAACCATGTTGTAAAGTCGACTACAAACTGTTAAGTGTAAACGGTAAGATGTTAACTGTAAACTGTTAATCGTTAACCGTTAACTGTTAACTGTTCAATGTAAACGGTAAACTGTTTACTTTACCGTTAAAGTTTAGCCTATTGAGCAGAGAATCGCATAGGCAGGCCCTTAATGTAAGCAGACATAGAACAGTGGGGCTGCCTCAACCCATAGAACCTTCCATGACGGTGCAGAAGTCACAGACGGTCGCTGACGTCGATAGCGTCGGTTCTATATCTTTTCTGTTGGGGTATTATGTGTTGTTTTGTTGTTGCGTTTATTTTGCCGGTTTATTGTGCCAAAAGCGGTGTCATAAAGCGACAGCAACAGTAACAACAACACCGACAACACCGACAACATCAACAATATCAACAACAAATACTTGTACTTATATTGTACCGACTATAATACCAGCAGGCATTTTAATCAGCCAACAAATGAACCTTGCGCATATTTTAAGGCTAATTAAGCCGCAAATTATAAGCACCTTGTCAGCGTGGGTTTTTACTGGCTTTAAAGCCAAAACAGCCCTCACTTGCGTTTCATACTCATTTCTATCTATTTCGTTCATTTAGTATTTTATTTCATTCATTCATTCATTTCACTGTTTTTGCTTTCTTATGGAGACACCTGATAAACCTTCACCATTCAAATTTATAGCACCCCGTTAGAAATGATATATAATGATCTTGTTAACTAACAGCGTTTTAATCACTAAATTTGGTATGTGTCTAGTTTAGATCCCTTTTATAATGATTCACATTAAGAGGGTTTTAATTTGTACCCATGGCATAGGCTACACACTTGTTCAAGTTATATGCTTTATCTTAAAATGTGCCATGACTTTGATTAGCATTGCCTAAAGAATCATCAAGAACAACTATGAAAACCTCTTGTATCTTGCGAATTCTTCTAGTTCTTTGGATATAACCTTTATGTAAGGATATCTTATAATATCTGTCTAAACTTTAATGCCCTGAAATGGTCTTAATTTGAAACGGGAATGAATTTATTCTCTTGTGAAAAAAAGGCAACGAAATGTTTTGTTGATTATTATTGTTACTATTATATGATTTCGATAATACATGAATTATTTTTGAATAATTCACGTGATCTTCGGTTGTACGTTACAAAAATTAATAGAACTCAATAATATATATAATACGAATAGTTTATACTTAATTAATTTGTGTTGCTAGAATGTATATTGTGCTCGGAGCAAATTGATGTAGCGAAAATGATCAATAAACAGGATTTAATATGGATAGAATTTAAAAATAAAAATATATCTATAAATATTACGCCATAAAAAAAGGCATCAATATTTAAAAAAATAGATAAAATGCTTATAAAAATCAAATAACATTAAATTAATTAATATAAAAAATATTTAACTATAAAATCAAAATTAATTGAACACAAATTCAATTAATACATCGTTATATATAAAAAAAAATTAATGAATAAAAGAAAAATACATAATGATTCAATATTATCGATAAGCATAGTACAAAATCGATACAAGAAAAAAAAATTAATCGATAAAAATAGCGTCATAAACAAATCGAAAGAAAAACATATACATCGATATAATTGAATGTATCGGAACAGGGTTGCATACCTTGATTTCGATTCCAGGGTTGCAACTAAAAGCATTTACATTATTTTCTTTTAATTTAATGAGTTTCCTCTAATATATATATTTTTTTTAAAAGACAAGGAAACATAGTCACTTTTACTAATGGATTGCATTAAAATTAATTAAACATCGACAACCAGCAGCAGCAGCAGCACACAAATTAGTTGTCACAAACACATAGATACACACACATACTCACACATACTCACAGATACTCACACATACTCACACATACTCCCAAATACACACACTCAAACACCCATCACCCCCACAGAGAGCCAAGAGGTGGGTCCATTAAATGCAACACTGACAAAATTAATTGCCACTTTTTCGCATTTGGCAGAGCCACAAACGAAAATGTCAAGAAGACGAAAGAGCGAAAGACAGAGCGAAAGCAAACTAGAGAGACAAAGGCAATACCTAGACGAATATGTGTGTAAAGCAACATCAAGATGAAGCTGATGGGCAACAAACGCATCAAATCAAACGAACAAATTATGTTGGAGCAAAGGGTGTTGGCTGGGTGGTGCTAGGGTTTCACAGACGTGTACTATGGATTGAGATTTCGGGAAGGGTGAGGATTGGTGTATTTCGCGGGGGGGGGTTCGAATTTGTTGGAATATGTTGTGCGGCAGCTTGTCGCTTGCATTGCAAATTAGCAATTGGCGCTGCCAACTGAGCGGAAGTCGCCACAAATTTGTGGAGGAAATGAGTTTGTGTCCCAAGCCCCTCTGCCCCTCTCCCCTCCCCCCTTCAGAAACAACCTACACTACGCCTTGTATTGGTTAGTTTGATTATTGCATTAGTTTGCATTGTTGTTGGTTTTTCATTTTTAGTTTAGTTTTTCCGCTTAATATGTCACTGGGGAAAAGTTGCAATGAAAAACTACAGGGAGCCAAAGAAACTTCGAATGTTGCCGCCAGCTGTGCAACAGCAGCAACATCGACGACAGAAGCAACATCGACGACAGCAACAACAGCAACAGCAACACAAGATACACATACAGATGCAGATGCTGATGCAGATGCAACAGTTTGCCACAAATTGCATTGCAACTCAATTCACAAGTTTTGTTGTTGTTGTTGTTGTTGTTATTGCTTCGGAAGTGCCACATTTGCCGTTTCGCATTTATATCCATATTTTTTTTTTTCATTTCCATTTTCTACTCGATCTCAAGTAATTGGTTTGCCATTAGGTTATGCCTGTACTTTACCAATTTGACATAGGGTATGCATAGTTGAAGCAAAGAATATTTCTAATGTGTTTCCATGTGTTTCCATAATGTGTTTATAAAAAGCATAAAACTGCTTTAAGCTAAGTTTAAAGCTCAATCTAGGCAAAATACTTTTTTAATTTTTAATTTGTTATTTTTTTTTATAATTTTAAAAATTTAATTTAACTTTTTTTTGTTGTATGATTATGAATTTAAAATTAAAATTGAAATTATATTTTGTTAAATGCAGATGAAATTTTATAGAAGTTTTAGGCTTTTATTTATTTTTATTTATTTATTTATTATTTTTTTGTCTTAAATAAATTTTTTAAATTTTTTGGTTTTATAAAAAGTCGAACTAAAATTCAATTGTAAATTAATAGATTTAAATTTAAGTTGTATTCTGGCGAAAGCTTTAAAAATTACAAATATTCATTTATTTTTTTTTTCTAGAATTTCAAATAAATTATTTAAATTTTTAATATATCGATGAAAGATTTAATTGTTAATTAATAAATTGAAATTTAAATTCATATTCAAATTCTCTTTGAGGCTGTCTATGTGTGTATGATAAAGAATCGTATATTTTTTTTTTTTGTTAGTTTTGTATTTTCGACAGTGCTGGCAACTCTGGCTAACAAATTAGAGCATTTGCATGCGCATCTGCATGTATATTGTATCCATTTCAGTTTATGTTGCTGTCTGCGATTTTTGTTACGCTTTTATTCTATATATATATCATTTCATTTTATTTTGCTTTGTTTTTGTTTTTGTTTTTTGCTAATGGACAACATGTTGCACGCTTCACAGCGTTGCATGTTTGTTTCACTTTTTTGTTTGTTCTTGTCAACTGTTTCGCTCTGTCTATTGTTGTAAAGGCAGCAGCAACAGCAACAATAGCAACAATAGCAACAACAACAACAATAGCAACAACAACAACAACATCACATAAAAAACATTATGTCTGAATCGTGTTACAAAACAATTTAGCAAACAAACTGTCAAAAACATGACAACTCTAAGCGTTCGCCTGAGACACAGACGCTGATGATGTTGCTGATGTTGTTGTTGCTGTTGCTGCTGCTGTTACTGACGATGTTGTTGCTTTTGGTGTTGCTGATGAGAATGCTGTTGCTGCTGTTGTTGCTATTGTTGTTGTTGCTGCTGCTGCTGCTGCTGTTGCTGCTGCTGCTGCTTATGCTGCTGTTGCTGTTACTGATGATGTTGTTGCTGTTGGTGTTGCTGCTAATGTTGCTGTTGTTGTTGCTGCTGCTGCTGCTGCTGCTGCTGTTGATGCTGATGAGTCGAGCACATTGTAAATGACATTTGAGAGCCCCGACCACGTGCAGAGAGTGACTAAAGAGATTGAAGAGAGAGAGAGAGAGAGAGAGAGAGAGAGAGAGAGAGAGAGAGAGAGAGGGAGAGAGAGAGAGAGAGCGGGCGAGCGCGCGAGCGCGCGCGCGCGCACGCCCGCGTTCGCACA